>JAQQSW010016735.1:0-11611 GCA_028646575.1 Pseudocheirus occidentalis | reverse complement strand
ATTGTGGCCAGGAACTAGTAGACTGGGGGGGGGGGGGGGAATGGGGCGAGTAAGTATAGGGGTCAGAGATAAGTTGTAGGTGAGTAACTCACACAGTTGTTTTTGTTTGTTTGTTTGTTTTGGCTTTTTGGAGGGCAGTTGGGGTTAAGCAACTTGCCCAAGGTCACACGGCTAGTTTTTTGTGTTAAGTGTCTGAGGCCAGATTTGAACTCAGGTACTCCTGACTCCAGGGCCGGTGCTCTATTCACTGCGCCACCTAGCTGCCCCTCACACAGTTGTTTTTAATATATTTTGATTACTTTACTTTTATTTCTAACACCATGAGTTAAAATTGTAGACAGCTAAGCCAATCTTGCGGTTGGCTCCATTATTCATGCAATTAGAGTTCATTAGAATTAAGTAGTGGAAAAAGACAACAGAATTTCTTGGTATGTGGGAATTGGCACCAAGATTCTAAATGGATAGACCTGGAGTTATCACAGATCCCTTGACCAAAAAGGTGAACAGCTATAAAGTGCATAGTGGCAGAGGTAGAAATATAAATAGCAATTCTCTGAGGACCCTGGAGGGACTGTCATTCTCTTCAACCAACTTCTGCTATTAGGTAGAACACACAACCAGTAGGGCTACTTTTCTAGCAGAGAAAAGAAAAGGAAAATCAGAATTGACCAAATCTGTCTTCCTTCTGTTGTTCTGATATTGGGTTTTTGTTTTGTTTTGTTTTGTTTTGTTATCATTGTCTCATGCCCCTGGCTCTCATTTTCTTCATCAGAAGTCCTCACCTGAAGACTCTCTGAATTCCTTCCATCTCTTGACCTATGATCCTATGATCCAGTCCATTAACAAACATTTATTGTATTGTATATTTATTATATGTTATGGGTACTGTGCCAAACACTAGGGATATAAAGAAAGGCAAAAACACAGTACCTACCCTCAAAGAGCTCACATTCTAATGAGAGAGACAACATGCAAACAAGTAGGTGCATGCAAGATAGATGTGTGGTAAATCTAAAGTAACCTCAGAAGGCTCATAGAAGGAAGGCATCCAGGTGGGGAGGGAAACCGGAAAGTTCTTCTGCAGAAGGTAGAATTTGAGGTAACTTTTTTTTTTTTGCTTTTTTTTAGAGGGGTGAAAGTAGGGCAGTTGGGGTTAAGTGACTTGCCCAAGGTCACACGTCTAATAAATGTGTCAAGTGTCTGAGGCCAAATTTGAACTCAGGTCTTCCTGACTCCAGGGCCGGTGCTCTATTCACTGCGCCACCTAGCCACCCTTGAGGTGAATTTTTAAAGAAGTCAGGGAAGCCAGGAAGCAGAATGAGGAGGGAGAGTATTCCAGGTATGGCGGACAGTCAGTCAAAAGATACAGAAGAGATCCCCATCTTATAAATGGGAAGTCTGAAACTCCAGGAGGAGATAGAGCGTCACATCTGGGGAACAGAAAGAAGGTCAGTGTTGCTGGATTAGAAAGTCCATGGAGGTGAGTAAAGTGTAAGAAGACTGGAGGGACCGGAAGGGGCCAGGTTGTGAAGAGCTTGAAAAAATCAATAGGAGGTTTTATAGCTGATTCTCGAGGTAACAGAAAGCCACAGAAGATCATTGAGCAGAATGGCACGGTCAGACCCGTGCTTTTTAAAGGTCACTTTGGTGGCTGAGTGGATGATGAATTAGAGTGGAAAGAGAGACTAAGGTGATAGTAATTGAAACAGAGTGGAAAAGAGAAACCTGATAACTGCTGAGAGAACTTTGTGATTGATTAATATCGGAAATAAAGGAAAGTAAGACCAAACATGCAGGCTTGTGGCTCTTCAGCAAAGAAGTGATAGGTGAGGTTATAGAAATTGATGAGCTCTCAAGAAGAGAGTGCCCATGGAGGATAAGAGGATAAGGCATCCAGCCCACTCCATGTCTGGGAAGTATGTATTCTAGGGCTTATTATTCTAATTGTGTAGATAAGGAATCTGAAACTCAGGTTTGAGCTCCTTTTACTTCTTTGGTCTTGCTTATGGTCTCATAGCAGTAATTGTCAGAAACAGGCTTAAAACCCATATCTTCCTGACTCCAAGACTAGCATTCTATCTACTATCCCATGCAAAGAGTCATTGGAAATGGACAGATTTAAGATGTCGGAGTGATAAGGGATAAACCTGAGAACACGGTATGTCAGGAGGGGGTGGATCTATATCACAGGTGGAAAGGTTATCATCACAGAGGATTAAGGAAGCTTTTCCTCTGAGCCTGGAGAAGAAAATAAAGGGTAAAATATAGCAACAGAGATAGCCTCAGACGAAGGTTAGGGTGACTGAGAAAGCTTTTGCTGTATGGCCTCCATCTCAGGTGAAATAGACAGTAATGTCCTCTGGAGCGTAGGACTCATGTTACAAGAAGAGAGAACAGCCATTGTGGGAAATGTGCCAGAAGTTTATTGAGGAATAAATAGTAGAAATGTTAAGTAGTGGGAATAGCCTGATGGACACTGAACATTACAAGTTTAAGGTGGGTCTGTTTTCACTGGTTCCTCAGTGCACTCAAAGCCTTGAAGCATGGTAGAGGGAGAAAATAGTGGAGTGCGTGGTTATCCAAGTTTAGTATTTTACACACACACACACACACACACACACACACACGCACACACACATGCACATGCACACACACACATTCAGGTTTAATATTTTGCACACACACATCCACACATGCACATCCAGGTTTAGTATTTTACACACACGCATGCGCACACACACATACATGCACACACATGCAGGTTTAGTATTTTATATACACATAACCACACATGCACACACGCATCCAGATTTAGTATTTTACACACACACACATGCACATACATGCTGGTTTAGTATTTTATATACACACAACCACACATGCACACACGCATCCAGGTTTAGTATTTTACACACACACACACGCACATACATGCAGGTTTAGTATTTTATATACACACAGCTACACATGCACATCCAGGTTTAGTATTTTACACACACACAAGCATATGCACACACATACATGTACGTGCATGCATACACATGTGTGCGTTTCTGTATATGTTGTACCTATGTAAATTCTGAGACATCTTCACCTCAGATCCCACTATCACAAATAAGTCCATTTCCTGGAGCTAGATTGGTTGAATTTCCCCTATGTGGTTTTAGTGGTACCACTGAGGGGTTGGGATTATCTTTCCCTACTTCAGGAATTTTTAATGTGGGGTCCATGGACCCCTCAAGTAATTTGTGTATTTCAGCGAGCTCTGTGAACTTGGATGGGAAAAATACACCTTTATTTTCAGTAATCTCTAACTGAAAACTTGTCATTTTCTTCAACTATGAATTTTTTAAAAAATTATTCCGAAGAGTCCATAGGCTTCCCCTTCCTCTATTTCCATCAGCTTAAGTTCCCATAGGTGCATACTTTTTCCCCAAGATTATCAGCTGAGAAATAGTCAATCAACTTTAAGTAGCTTTTAGAAAGGGGTATTTGCTAAGGGAGTATAATGACAGCAGTTAGTATAAAATATCTGCTCCAAAGGTATGTGATGCCCTCCTACAAATGCATGTAGAGTCCAGGGGAAAAGGGAATTTACTGAGATATTGGTAACAAAGGAAGAGCTCTCAGTCCCTGGCTGGTAGTAGCTCTTTTCTTCCATTCATGTGGGGTGCCCTTAGCTATGATGGAATTTCTTTGCTAGGTTCCTTATAGATCCAAGAGGGTAGTCTTTCTTTGATTTCTGCTGACGCCGACACTACTTACTCCAAGCACACCATTTAGGCCAATGAGAGAAAGATGGAAAGTCCAACATCATCCGGATTCTTTGAAAGTGGAAGAGAAGCTTCTTTTTTAGGGGTGTGCTGGAAAGTAACACTTGCTCTGTTTTTAGAAAAGTCAGTACTCTAGCTTTTGATACAATTCCCAGAGAATGTAAGAAAATACAACCACCTTCTGTTTCTGGACTGGTATAATTTTGTCAAATGATTTTTTCACACTTTGATACACATCGTTACCTAATTAAGGTACAAGGTAAAATGGTACAAGGTTAAATGGTTTGAGATAATGTTTATACACATGTATGTATGTATAAACTTGCAACACACATATGATATGTCTGTATATACACACATATATGTGCTTTCTTACATGCTTTGGGATGATAACTCCTTCACCTGTGATATAGATTTATCTCCTCATAATTTCTTCATGGAACTCAGACTGCATTTAAGGAAAAAAAAAAAGACACAAACACAAAGCTCATAAGGTATTTCATCACTTTGCCCTTTGTCCTCCAACCAGCAAGGAAGACGGAGTTTCATAACGTGGTTAAAGGTTTGCAGTAACTATCAAGCCACAACCAGAGACTGGTTCTCTTTGCTCTGAGAAGGAATTGAGGGGAGTGGTTGAAGTCTTAAAAGTGATTTTCTTTACAGAAATCTCCCCACAACTCTCATTTCTTTCTCTCCAACAGTGCGTGCAAAGTTGTGACTTCAGGGCATCCTTAGCAACCCTCCATCCACTTTCTTTCACTTTGCTTTCTTTCTGCAAAAAAGAATAAAAAATTCTATCTCTCTTATTGAACAATGATCTGGGAGGTCCCAAAGGGAGGGGGCTGAAGTGGGAATAGAATACAAAAGATTGCTACGTATTTAATTCAATAAGCATTTGCAAAGCAGCTAAACATTTATAAAATATGACTATTACTCTGAGAGGAAGTGGGGTATAAGGGATAGGAAGCCAGTCTTGAAGACAGAAAGATCAGGGCTCAAATTCTACTTCTGACATTTACTAGCTGTGTGACCTTGGATAAGTCACTTAACCAACTCTCTAAGCCTATAAAGGGAAGATGAGTTGTGGAACTGCCTCACAGTGAAATCATAGTTCTGAAACAAAAACTTTGCGTCACACCTTTGTAAGGTACTGAGAATGCAAAGACAAAGATCATAGTCCCTTGCATTCAAGTAGATTACATCATACTGAGGCAGAGAAGTACCAAGGATACATCATGTGAATGGAAAAATAAATAACTAATTTCAGGACTGCACAGATAATGCAAATTAATTTCATGAGAATGAGAGTACTAATGGCTTGGGGGGAGGGGCAGGTAGACTGTTAGAAACAGGACAGATTTTTGTGCCACACCCGTTGCTAGGAAGAGGAGAGTACTGGTAGCCAGGAATTATTAATCTAAAGGTTTAAAGACCTCAATTGATCCCTGGGTCCAATTTGAGACAAAGAAGGAATCCTCAATGTTTATGACCTACTTAGGTGTATTCTTTGCTGGCTGGCAGCCAACACAGATTTCATTTTTCTGTTTTCCAGGGTGAGAAGAAAAGGTTCTAGGCATAAATTATGAAAGGCACCTGACCTGATAATAGAAACCTACTTGTTTTCATAGATGCAAATAGTTCCTCCTGTAATTAGTAAAACACCTTCACTGACTGCTAGTGTCTTTCACACACTCTGCTCATAAAATGTTAGAAGTAGAAGAACTCTTTGAGGTCATGTACAGTTTTCTTATTTTTCAGATGAGAAAACAAAGAAAAGTGAAGACGCTTATCCAGTTACTAAGTGGCGGAGACGTTCAATCCATTCGCCTTTGCTGTGATCCTAGAAGGACAACATAGTAGAAGGGGCTTAGAGACTTGGACCCATTAATTCCAATCCTTCCTATGACCCTCAGTTATTATTGTTGTTGCTAATTCCCTAGGACAAATGTACTTCCTTTCTCCCCTTCCACCGAATTATCACTCTTGCTTTTGTGTGTGTGTTCAAGGATTAACATAAGATACTCCTGTTTCAAAATATTGCTTACTTCTTCCCAAGCCAAATTATTATTCATTTTAAAAAACCCTCTTCAAAGTTACCTCCCTCTGCCTAGCACAAAATTTGGGAACTATAAGGGCAGAAATTTGCATATAAGAGAAGATTCAATCCTGGGGTAGGTACAAGGCATGAGTATGCTGGTATATGTTTACCAAAAAGCTCTCTGGAAAAAAAAATGTAGCTATGACACAGTTTTAAGTTTAAACTGCATTATCAACATTTCCCCCATCATTTTAAGTCTAGACAATCAACAAAAGGGTAAATCAAGCCCTGATTTGTAGTTTGCTCATTTCTAAGGTATAATTGCTCACACTGAAAATATGGGCTCTCTGAGTGGGTAGGAACTGGCTCCAGCATAACACTACAGCGAGTCTATCTGGAAATGACAGTGATATAAAACAAAAGACAAAAAAAAAAAAAACCCAACCTGTTCCATACCATTCTTTGGTACCATTATGTTGGAAGCTTCTCCTAAATATAAATAAGGGTCTGGGTTCACTTTTGTGGAGTTCTAATTTTTCTGTCTTATTGTCCAAATCCAGTTGATCTGGGAAGCCTTAAAATCTGAAACCCATGTGTAATCACCAATTCATTTCTCAAGCTCTTGGACTCACAAAACACCAAAACTTGAATAGGTTTCTTTAAGAGTTAATGGAAACAAGAAAGATTCTTCAGAACCCACAGAAAGTAATGATATTTACCCATTAGCAACTCTCATCAAATGATACCATGTTTGAAAAGCACTTAACACAGTCTTTGGCACATAACCATCACTTAATGAATCCTTGTTTCCTTCCTTTTCATCATTCTGTCTCCAAAGGCTTGTATGGCCTCAGGCCCTGATGTCAGCAAGAACGAAGGGGTCATTCCCCTACATAACCCCATGAATGCTACTGGTCCTTCTCTCTGGTCTTTATTGTTCTTCTGTCCTTCTTCCTGCCATCCCTCTTCCTCAAGTTTTCACCAGCCCCTGGTTGACAGTCTTCACTCCCTGTATGAGAAGCCAACTCTAACACTCCTGGCCAGGGTGTGTCTAGAACAGGAATGGGGAACCTGCAGTCTCCAGGCCACATGTAGCCCTCTAGGTCCTCAAGTGCAGCCCTTTGATCGAATCCAACTTCGCATAATGAATTAAGTTTGGATTCTGCCAAAGGAACACACTTGGGGACCTAGATGGTCACTTGCAGCCTGGAAGCCATAGGTCTCCCACCGCTGGTCTAAAACTAGAGGGTGTTCAGAGGGCTCTTCTTTTTCTGTGACTATCTTTTGTATGCTAATTCTCAAAACCCTAGTCCCAACATACAAAAGGTAGCTCAGAAGCTAGAAGGAATCCTCCATGGTCTGTCTCCCTAATTCCAGGTTGACTCATGCTGGCTTGTCATTGTTACTCTCTGAATCTGGTTCTTTTGACTACTTTGATGCCTGCCTTGTCATCTCAGCTGTTGAGCTATAGAGATTTGGCATTTCTCTCCCTAATTGTCTTCTAGGCCACCACTATCTTCCAAGGCAGCTACGTAGAGTTATTCAAATTTTCCAGGGGCTACTTCCTAAAACATCTAGGAGATGGAAGGAAGAGGATCCTCTCAGTACTGGCCGGTCAGACAGAGGCTGAAAGAAGACTTACTCTTAGTCACAAAGCTGGTATAAAAGGGAGGATTTGAATCCAGAGCTTTCTTACTCCAGGTCTATAGCTTTATCCATTATACTATGCTACCTCAACATAAATTAGAAAAATACATATACCAAATAGAAAATTCTCAACATATGACTCTTGACTTTTAGGAAATGACATTCACTCATTTCCTCATTCACTTGTTCAATTAACATTTATTTATGAAGCCATAGTGTACCTTTACTAGTGCTTGTTATTAAAATCGTTAGTGGACAAAACTATGGCTAGCACCAAAGCCCTTCTTTTTTTATGAGTGAGCAAATACATTAAAAATTTTGACTTAGCTACTGGCTCCTTAAGCATACAACCCAGATTTGTGGGCAATTTGAATGTGAAATGTTCATGATTATTTTTACTGAGTTTCCAATGAGGTGATTTGACACACTGACCTATAAAAATATGAATTTCCCTGGGATTAAGAGGAGGTTTCTACAGTAATTGAGTGTGCCTGAAGATTAATTTCTTCTTTTCACATTTCTTTGCATTCATCTTGGTCTCTTGTGTCTCACTCTCAGGATTGTCGGATGTAATGAATTTCCCTCCTTGTACTCCAGGGAGCATCATTATCCTGTGGAACTCTAAGTGTGAGGGGGTTTAGTGATCTTGGGGTTTTTCAAGGTACTGTAAGACCTCAATTTTCGGGAATGCTTAGGGAATGCAGGTGTTAATGGATTTTCCTAGGTAGCTGAGGGTTAACCAGAAAGCCATTTTTTCTCCACCCTTGTTGAATATCTTTGTAAAATATTAGTTCACCTTCCTGCCTAACAATTGGAATGTAGTATAAAAGAGTTTTGATGGATTAGAACCTTGTCGTGCCTTTGGATCTCTCCCCATATTCACACCCCCCCACCCCCCCACCCCCCCACCCCACCCCCCCCAATAGTAAGCTCCTTGAGGGACTCTTTTATTTTTATCTTTGTATCTCCCAATGCTCATCTTAGTACCTGATACATAATAGATACTTAATAAATGCTTATTGAATTGTATTGAAGCAAATTTTCTTTTTAAACATTTCTTCTCCTAAGCATTGCATTCCCAAGAGCTATAGGAGATCAGGTCAAGTCTCTCTTCACTGTGGGAAGATTCTTGTCATTGTCTCAGATGAGTTGAAGCTTTAGCCACCTTCCAGGCCAACCTATATCTGAATAGGAATTCCTTTACAATCCTTCAGATGAGGGATCACCCAGCCTCCTCCTGAAGGCCTCTAGTCTAGGAAAATCCATTATTTCCTGAGGCAGCTCATTCCACTTTTTGACAGCCCTAATTGTGAAGAAGTCTTACCTTACATTGAATTGAAAACTGCCTCTCTGCAACTTCTACCTATTATTTCTTGTTTAGTTTCTTGTTCCAAGCAGAACAAGTTTAATCTTTCTTCCACGTGAGGACATTTCAAATAATTGAAGACAGTTCTCTTGTCTTCTCTGTGTTCTTTTTATTTTCCAGACTAAATTCGCGAAGTTCCTTCAACTAATTTTGGCAAGGCATGATTTCAAGGCAGTGAATTAAGCATTGGATCTGGAATCAGGAAGACATGAGTTCAAATTTGACCTAAGATACTAGTTACACAATCCTAAGCAAGTCCCTTAGCCTCTCTGCCTTAGTCTCCACATAGGGAAAATGGACATAACAATCATGTTTACCTTTTAGAGTTGTTATGAAAATCAATGAGACGATATTTGTGGAGTATTTTGAAGACCTAAAAGTGATATCTATATCTATGTTATTGTTGATGTTGTTATCATTATTGAAAATCCTAGTCCCAATACTTCAGATGTGGTATGATCTAGGCTGAGGACATACAGTAGTCTTATCCCGCTTCTCTCTGACCTAACCCTATTCTGTCTTGGACACTATGACTCCTTCATTCATCCATTATACATCACCCCAACCCTCCCAGAAACAGGCTCACCAGCCTTGTCCTTGTGTGGAGAGGAACCAACGGCACTCTGCAAGTGTGTATGTCAGTCTTTGTGTTTAAGAGTGAGATACTCTATGGTGTGAAGAATTAAAAATCCCAAGAGACTGAGTTTTGGGGTAATTAATAATCAATTTATTAATTAGGTTACCCAGCAATCAATAAATTGATGGTCAGTGGTTTCGCTTGGTAACAAAAGATGATCCATTGGAGAGCCTTAAATACTTTTTGAAGGGAAATTCCTCTGACAAGTGAAAATCAACTGATTGGTATACATTTAATAAGGAGGAGGACTAGGAATCTTCAGCTCTGCCTACTGAGAAGGTGGCTTGATCCTGAGACTCAGGTGCCTCCCAAAATGGGACAAGGGAATCCATCTCCATCCAGGCCATTCTGGTTGCTTTTCTCTTTCATAAGCTGGGTCACCCTAAACTCTAATGGAGAGGCACAAGGACTGGGAGTCTTTTCCCCAGGGTAAGAACTTGCCCAGACTGGATTCTATTTGTACTCTAAACAGAAATTAGGTCTCCTGATTGGGTGGGGTCTTGCCTAAGATTGAAGAGCAAGTTCCTTGAGGGTAAGGACAATCTAATCAATCAGTATGTCCTTCAGAGAATGACTTTTTACTGGAGCTGAGCTTTTTTTTTTCTTTTTGCTTTTTGGAGGGCAATTGGGGTTAAGTGACTTGCCCAAGGTTACATGGCTAGTTTTTGTGTTAAGTGTCTGAGGTCAAATTTGAACTCAGGTCCTCCTGCCTCCAGGGCTGGTGCTCTATTCACTTCACCACCTAGTCACCCCTGGAGCTGAGCTTTAATGAGAAAACTGAAGAGAAAAACTTGGATCCTAATTTAATAATTGGCTAATAATATAATCGTAAAATAATAATTTCTCTCAATGGAAAAGTATAAAATGTTTAAAGACTTTTCTTACACAATTCCAAATTGTATTCCAGAAGGACTGGATCAATTCACATCTCTAAAGGTGAAAATTCAGAGTTGTTTTAGTTTGTATTTGCCTTATTAGTCTGGAGCACTTTTTCCCATGACAGTTTGAAATTCTTTTGAAAATTGTTTATGTCTTATAACCACTTATCTTCTGGAGAATGGCTTTTGGTCTTACAGTGTATATTTCTGTCAATTTCTTTTTTGTTTTGTGATTGCCTTGCACATTGCAGTCACTTAATAAATGTTTGTTGAATTGAATGACAGTAATTTTAAAAAATAAAAAGTTTACAGATGGAATACAAGTATCTATTTCTGTGCCTCATGTCTGTAAATAGTCAACAAGTCAAGCATCCTTGGACCTATGCTATGTTATAGCCTAGAGAGGCAGGCAAATATGAGGCTGGAGTTAGGGTCAGATATAGGGAAGAGGCCTAAAGAATTTTTGTTAGAGGTACCTCCCTTTTTAAAAATAGATTATTCTATAGAAAAATGCCTATGAAGAATAGCATGATCATTAGAAGAAACATTGTATATTAGAAAGAACACTGGTTCTGGAGTCAGGGAACTTGTGTCTGAATACTGACTGACTTTTCTATTTATGAAAAGTGTGGCCTTAGGCAAGCCACCTTACTTTTCTGGGATGCTGCTAAATCATCTGAAAAATAAAGTTAGATGAGATGATTTCTAAGGTTCCTTTCAAAGGAATGTTCCTATCGAAAAGAAATTTCTTCAATCCCATATCCCATCTTGATCCTAAAGAGGGAAGCAATGTGCTAGAGTAGAAAAGTATTGAAACTGAGTCAGAGGATTTGGGTCCAAACTCTGGTTCTTCCATTTACTGTATGAATTTAGTCAAATTTTCTGGGCCTTGGTTTCCTTTTGTATAAAATGTGGCAACTGGATCAGATGATCTCCAAGGTTTCTTCCAGCTCTATGTGTATGATGCCATCTTACCCTGGGCAAATGTAATGGGAATCTGAAGCTCTTTCCTGCCCCTAGCCCCTTTGCTTAAGTAGCTCCAAGAATGTTCCCTGATTTGAAAGTATACTCTGCCCCATAACAGGCTAAATGTGGTCACGTGGAGCCTGTGGCAGGAGGCTTGGCTTTTTGGGGGAATGGCCACACCTTGTTACTTTGTAATTGGACAGTGGGTTAAGAGGGCTGTGACATTCTCCGACCCTGGAGAAGCCTATATATATACACACCCTGATGTGAGGTTTCCTTTGGGGCTCACTTTGAGAAGAGTTGTGT
>JAQQSW010016734.1:0-11611 GCA_028646575.1 Pseudocheirus occidentalis | reverse complement strand
ATTTGCTTCTGATGACTACATCCCCCAATATGCTCTCCCTTCTGTCAGTCTTCCTTCTTTTCTTAACTCCCTCCCCTCTTATTTCCCTATAGGGTGAGATAGACTTTTAAACCAGAGGTTCTTAACCTGTGGGCCACAACCCCTTTTGGGGGTTAAACAACCCTTTCACAGGGGTCACAGAGGTCGCCTAAGACCATCAGAAAAAACATATTATGATGGTCTTAGGAACTGAGACACTGCTCCTCTATCTGTCTCCAGGCAGGTATGCCCACATGCAGATACGCCCACACATGAGTATTAAAGGGTCATGGCATTAGGAAGGTTGAGAACCACTGTTCTAAACCAAAATAATTGTATATGTCATTCCCTCTTTGAGCCAATTCTGATAAGAGTAAAGTTCAAACAATGCCCACTGCCCTTCCCTCATCTTTCCTACCACTGTAATAAATCTTTCATGACTCTTCATGTAATATAATTGAGTTTGGAATTAATTTTTAATCTCTCTTTTCCACAATCCTGTACCAAATATAATGTTTATTCTCCCTCTACATTCCCTCTGCTCCTGGTATAATTATCTTCCTCACCCCTTATTTTTTTTTTTGAGGAGTCGGGGTAATATCATCCCATCAAAGTCTCTTTATACCTGAATCCTCTACCTGTATATACTCCTTTTAAATGTGATACAGTTCTTAACAGTAACAAATAACATCTTCCCATGTAGGGATGTAAACAGTATTGAATCCCTTATGTTTTCTCTTTCCTTTTTACGCCTTTTATATGTTTCTCTTGAGTCTTGTATTTGAACATAAAATATTTTGTTCAGCCCTAGACTTTTCATTGAATAACCATTTCGCTCCCCCACCCCAGAAAGATTATACTTAGTTTCCCTGGTTAGTTGATTCTTGGTTTTAATCCTAGCTCCTTTGCTGTCATATTCCAAGCCCTCTTATCCTTTAAAGTAGATACTAATAAATCCTGTGTAATCCTCACAATGGCTCATGATATTTGAATTATTTCTTTCTGGCTTCTTGCAATATTTTCTCCTTTACCTGGAAGTTCCAGAATTTGACCATGTCAAATTTGATTTGCCAAATTTGGCTATGACCAAATGACTAAAGAGTCATAGCACCTGTGCAACTGCCATTAACTAAAACATAAAACAAAAAAAAAACAAAACAAAACCCAGAGAGCTCACACAGGTTCTCAAAACCACAGTTAACTCTAAAATGAAATGAAACAAAACAAAATAAAGCCAAAGAGCTAACAGTGATTATAAGCAGAAATTTTTGTTTATTCTATTGGAAGAGGGAAACTAGACACGTATGTGCTGGTCCCTCCTCTTCCCCTAGTAGAAAACCCACTTTGGTGTGGGCAAATCTTAATACTTATACCAATGGTTACACAGTGAGCTGTAGCCCTGACAATTGAGGGGTAACAGCAATAATGAGACAAGTTTGACTCATAGCAGTATTTCATGACTGGAACACAGATACTATAGGTGCTTGTCCAAGCTCAGAGATCACCTGACGCTAGTGTGAAACAATTCTGGAATTTTTCTGTGGCTGAGATCATCCAGAGACTGAGGTGCAAAAGATTGTTGTTATGCCAAGCTCAGGACACAGCTTGATTGCTGAACCTTATCTCTAGAAAATAGGGAGTCCTGTAATGACAGAAAGAAAAGAGTAAAAAGAAAGTGGTGGTCTTGACATAGAGATCCTGACAGCTATAATATTCCTGGGAGTTTTCATTTTGGGATCTCTTACATGAGCTGATTAGTAAGTGCATCGGTATTACCTTCATTTTACACATTAGTAGATTGCATCACACAGAAGTGAAGTCACTTGTCCAGGGTTAAAAAGCTAATGTCTAAGGCTGGATTTGAACTCAAGTCTTTCTGATTCCAAGCCTGGCTTTCTACCCACTGTACCACCATCTGCCTCTGTAGCTATAGCAGCCTCATCATTGTCACCATGATCACAAATTATATTTAATCAGAGCTGTTAAGTCTATGATGAACTTTTGAACGTCATAACAGTCCCAAGATGTACATACTACTATTGTTTTTATTTTATAGATTGGGAATCAAAAGCACAGAGCATCAGAGGCAAGATCTGAAACCAGGTTTTCCTGATTTAATATGAACTCTCTATCTACTCCAACACATTGCCTCTAAAGAATGGGTCCCATCAGAGGTAATAAATAAACGAAACCTCAGAACCTCATATCTGATCTTTTACTAATGAGTTAAATCCCCTGAGTTGCCCCCATGGAGGTCAATTTTATGACAAACTCAAGGAAACAAAGATTCTTATTTGCCAAGAGGGTATTTGAGGATTCTTGTCCCATTTTCCTCAGTTTCCTCATCTGTAAAATGAGCTGGAGAAGAAAATGGCAAACCACTTCAGTATCTTTACCAAGAAAAACCCAAATGGGATCATGAAAAGTAGTATGTAACTAAAAAATGACTGAACAACACAAACAATGATTATGACTCTGACTTTGACTACTACAACTACGACCACCACTATGACTACCATCACCACTACTACTACTGCCACTGCCATCAAAACCACTATCACTACTGAAAGTCCCATTAGGTAAAGTGTTAGCAAGTCTAATACAAAATGACACCATTACCCTAGAAAGACTAATAGAAAGGGTTTTTGATATGAGGGCCTATTATCCCATTAATTCCTTCTGATTTGAGGAAGAGGGAGGGAATGGGAGTAGGGAGAAAGATTCTGGAGCAGCAGCTGGGACTGTCTTTTTATTTCTCTAGGGAACATTCCCAGAAGGAGATGGTATTTAAAAAACAAAAGCAAGCTGATTAATGGAAAAGGTACTATGATGATGCAGACAAGCCTTTTTTCTGAGAATGGATAGATTCCCATTTTTTCCCTCTCATCGTTTACCGTATTTGTGAAGTTCCGCCCTCCTCCTGCCCTCAGTTCCCTTTTGGAACCTCTGAAGACCATTCAAGGCTTTACAGGAAAATCTACACAATGTCCTAGCGGTGTTTACTTCCTGGTGTAGTAACACATGTGGATTCCAAGAAAGAGATCCCGGGATCCAAAATCCCAAGAGGTTGAGAGAAGCAGGATTATGATCCAAAATATCTGAAACAGAAGTTGTATTTGCAAACACATGAGGCAGTAAAATCCTCCCGTCTGAGGAGAGCCAACATCTAGGACTGTTTTTCTCCGGAATCTGGGAGGTAAAAATCCAACACAAGAGGCTTTAGACAATGTAGTATTTTACTTCAGGGCTCTTGTTACATTTTAGACTCAGACTTGGCACCTGGAACAGGCCTTTGTGGGCTTTCTAAGTGAATAATAGGAAAAAATATAATTCAACTGCTTTTAAAAAACTTATACGTCATCGTAAATCAAAAGTATATCTATTTCAGCAGCTGTTTTGCATTTGGTTAAAGTACAAACTAACCCCCAGCTTCACTCACACACACACACACACACACACACACACACACACGCAGAATGTGTCAGATTTTTAGACCACTTCAGTTTTCTATTTCTAAATAACCCTACTGAGTTCTATTTGAAATGACTTGAATGAGACCAGAGTGGTTTCATTTATTTTTGTTCGTTTTTGGTCACAGAATATCCCTAATCGTTGAGGGCCTGCAGGGTTCTCATAGAATTGGTGATACTGAGACACGAAAACTGCTAGAACTATTGTAACCAAGAGTATTCTCTAGGCGTCACATTGTTTCTGAGGCTCTGAGTGTGTAACAAGGTGTTCAGGGAGGACTAGCGCCTCTGCTGGTCAAAGGCTTATCAAGCGCTTTTGTAATGGAAAGCAAATGAATACATAGCACTTTGTTTCAGTTCAAGTGTCTTTGAGCCTTGCCCTGATTATATCAAGTCTTTGTAAATGTCACAATGGGAGGGACTTGCCCAGGACAGGATCAGGAAGGTCGTAAGAGGTGGGCAGAACAGGGAGGAGCTAATGATAGATGAAAAGCTCGGCTGGGACTGAACGGAACGAGAAGGAGAACACTTGTGGTGGCCGGCCCTCTGTCTGTCTGTTCTATGTTGATTTGTGTTGATTGCTCAGACCTTGTATGTGGGTCTGTGTTGATTTCTCAGACCTCAGCAAAACATTGTTGGTATGTCAGTTCAAACTAAAGACAGTACAATAAATCAGCTTTTTTAATGTGTTTTTTTAACCTACCACTCACCTGCACCCTCCAAGTCACACATAGACATCAGTTAAAGTCCATTACTCACAGGAAATTTATTATAATGCTTAATAAATACTTGTTTCCAATGAATAGGAGGGTCTTGGAAATTGTCCATGTCCTGTGGACCCTGAGGCCTTTCAGTGGGTCTGTGATACTAAATTTTTAATAATACTAAGATGTTTTATTTTCTAATATGGTTAGATATAATCCACAAAAAACAGAAGATCTTTGAATGAGTTCTAAATAACTTTTAAGAGTAAAGGGGTGCTGTGACTAAAAAGTTTAAGAGCTGCTGCTCTACAGACTTTGTTCTGGTGGATGCAAGAGTAAACCTTATAAATTAAATAAAAGATGGTGTAAATAAAAAGGAAGGGGAGTGACAACAGACTTTTGAAATGAACCTAAACTCAGATGAGAACTGGACACAATATTTGCTTGCTCTACAGCGGTTCTCAACCTGTAGATTCTGCTCAATTTGTAACAATGAAAATACATCCTGCAATCAGATATTTGCATTATTATTCACAACAGTAGCAAAATTACAGTTATGAAGTAGCAAAGAAAATCATTTTATGGTTGGGGGTCACTACAACATGAGGAACTGTTGTATTAAAGAGTTGCGGCATTAGGAAGATTGAGAACCACTGCTCTAGGAAAAGTTTGAAAATTATATTTCTTCTTGCCCTCTCCTCTCTTTACCATCTCACCAAAGAATTTAGTTCTTCTCTGTGACACATAGAATGAGCTATTTTAAATACCCACATGGCAGGGAAAGTGTAACTGTCTAGAATTTTAAATCTATAGTTATAAAAGAGTCAATGGAAAGAATCAGGAGGACCTGTCTTTAAATCTGGCCTCTGACCCTGACTATCCCACACATATCACTTAACCTCTGTCCCCCTCAGGCAATTCCATTGGACTTCATTTATTAAGTCATAGATTGTTATCGAGGGAATTTTCACACCTGAAGTTCCTGACATCAGATGTAACAACAGAAACTTCTGTGTAACTATATAAAACTTTGATCAAAAGTCAGATTAAAACGCATACTTTGTATTCTCTTCTATCTGTTGCACTCTAAGAGTCTCCCCCCATCACTGACCTCTGTTTCTGGATGTCCCCTAGACTAACTGGATGAGTAATAGAAAGCAGAATGAACGTAAATATTAATGTCATTTAAAAGAAGAATCAGAAAGAAAAAAGTCACCAGTGTTGGCCAAAATGCTAGCCATGGGAAAAAATTTCTTTGATCTAGTTCAATAATCTCCAAACTTTTTTGATCATGCACTCTGATCACTAAAAAATTTGATTATGTATCCCCAATATGTGTATACTTACTTATAAATTACATTGAGGCAGTCATGGAGTAGTGGTTAGAGAGTTGGTCTCAGAGACAAGAAGACTTGGTTCAATTCCCAACTCTGACACACATTGCCTCAGCAATAAACATTTATTAAGCCCCTAATATGTGCTAAGCACTATGCTTGGTGCTGGGGATACAAAGAAATGCAAAAGATGATCTCTTCTCTTAAGGAGTTACAATCTAGTTGGTTGTGTGGATCTGGGCAAGCCAATTAATGTCTCAGTGACTCTGGGCTACTCTCCAAGATTATAACTCATAGAAAATTTATCCAATTGCATTAGTAGGAATTTCTTCATTCTCAAATACCTTATAGCATTAAACTCACAAATCTGGTTCCTATCTAGAAAGCATGAACACATATTACTATGTTAACTAATAATTATATAATTATAAAGCATACAAAAACAGATTTTAAAAGGACACAATCAAGATGAAATTGCATTTTGATGCTAGAGTTACCAGTGACACTCACTGAAGTTTATTAAATCATGGAATGATATGTCTGGAAGATGTTTTAGGAAAACCACTTTGGTATTTGATATTAGTAAAAATCACTCCTCCACAGCGGAGGATGAATTGACTAGGGGAGAGACTTAGGGGCCAAGGAGACCAGTTAAAAAGCTATTATAAAAGTTTAGACGACTCAGCAAGTTTCTCTGATAAAGACCTCATTTCTCAACTGAGTCAAATGTGTAAGAATACAAGTTATATCCCAATTGACATGTGCTCAAAGGATATAAACAAGCAGTTTTAGACAAAGTAATCAAAACTACCTATAATCATATGAAAAAATGCTCTAAATCACTATTGATCAAATTTAAGCAACACTGAGGATCACCTCACACCTATCAAATTGACACCTATGCAGACAAGGAAAATGACAAATGTTAGAATGGATGTAGTAAAACTGAGACACTACTGCACTGTTGGTGAAATTGTATACTGATTCAAACATTCTGTGGAGCAATTTGGAACTGCCCAAAGGACATAAAAACATGCATACACTTGACCAAGCAATACTATTACTAGGTCTGTATCCCAAAGAAAAAAACAAAAAGGAAAAGGAGTGTGTGTGTGTGTGTGTGTGTGTGTGTGTGTGTGTGTATACATAAAATATTTTAGTGTTGGCAAAAAATTTAAGATTTATATAATATACATCAATCAGGGAATGGCTGAACAAGTTGTTGAATATTATTGTGATGGAATACTATTGTGCTATAATAAATTATAAACAAGATGGTTGCAGAAAAACCTGGGAAGATTCACATAAATTGATGCAAAGTAAAATGAGCAGAACCAGGAGAATGTTGTACACAGTTAATAATAATACTATAAGATGATCAATTGTGAATGACTTAGCTATTCTCAGCAATACAATGATCCAAGACAAACCTAAAGGACTCAAGATGAAAAATGCTATCCTCTTCTGGAAAAAGAACTGATGAGAGTCTAAATGCAAACTGAAGCATACTATTTTCCCTTTTTTTGGTTTTTTGGTTCTAGTTTTCTTCCACAAAATGACTGTCAAATTTTTTTTTACACAATTGAACATGTATAACCTTTTTCAGATTGCATACGTTGCTTATTACATTATTATGATCACATCAGTTTACTTATATCAGATTGTCAGGGAGGGGATAAGGGAGAGAGAGAGAATGCAGAATTCAAAATTTAAAAAAATTGTTATTTGTTTTTACATTTAATTGGGGATAAAATTATTTTTAAAACAAACTCATTCTAGAATTTTGACAGAAATCAATGTCAAGTTTGCTATAAATTATAGTAACCAACCTCTTTATTTTTTGAAAATCAAGACAGTATCATTTATCTCATTGACTTGTTTCTAAGCCCTCTGGAATCTTCCCTGTCCTGCCTTCTTTTTCAAAGGTCACTTTTCAAACCCCAATGATTACATCTCCTACTTTTTTCAGTATCCTATGGGGGTAGTTTGGTTCATCCTGGCCTGCTGATCTGAATTCACTGGAGTCAAATAGGTGTTTTCTTCTCTCTTCATGGACTTCTAAGCTCTGGTGGCCATCTTTGTCCTATCTTTGCTAGGGTGAAGATGTTGGGAAAGAAAACAGATGCAAAACAAGAGATGAGTGGTTCTACCTCCTGTCTATTATCTGTCATCATCATATTTTCTGTGAGAAATTGTTCTTTTCCCACTTTGATTGTCCTGTTGTGCCCAATACAGCTTTAAAGCTTCATTTGTTGCCTGTAGTATTCTCAATTCATTCATCACTTCAGAACTTCAAACTCATACCTTCAATCTTTTCTCTCCATCAAAATGTTGGCTAAATCCACTAAAAAAAGTGCTAAAAGAACTCTCCCTTGGGTTAGGAGTTCCTTCCCACAGCTGACAAACAGGCTAGAGGAAGGCCTTAGATGAACCATCCCCAAATAGGCGAGAGTCGGCTGGCCAAGTTTGTGGATTTGATCGTTAAAAGTTGATGCCCTTTTTACATTCCTCTCTGTGCCCTGCTTTTTGTCTAGTTAACTATGTGCCATGAGGCCTGTCAAGAGTGTTCAGAAAAATATTCTCTGGATTTGTGATTCTGGAGGTGTGAGAAACAGAAGGGGGTGCCAATGCCCTCAGCCAAAAAGAACTTGAACGGGACTTGATGTCCTTTGGGCTGTAATTCAGTCCAAGCCTGACAGGTGCATCAGCAGAGATGCCAAAGGAATGAGGCCTCTGGGGTTTCTTCACAAGTCAGTCTCCCATGGGGGATCTAGGGTCTCCTGGTTTCCTTACAAGGTCATCCCACAAAATGTCATCCTTATTCCCTTTTCAAGAGCCTCTTCTTGCTCTTTTAAGCTGTACAATTTGTAACACAGATTTCTTTAAGAACCTCAATTATGTTAGCGTCATTTTAAAGAAATGTATAGGTCTTGTTAAAAAAAAAACCCAACCATTATTGGCCATGTGGTTTAGTAGATAAAGTGCTGGACCTGAGTCAGGAAGACCTGAGTTCAAATCTTCCCTCATGTATTTACTAGCTGTATGATCCTGGGCAAGTCACATAAACTGTTTTCCTCAGTTTCCTCATCTGTAAAATGGATATCGTAATAATAGCATGTGCCTTTTGGGGTTGTTGTGAGGGTCAAACGAGATCTTTTGATTGAAAATGGTTTAGTGCCTGGTGCATAGTAAATGCCATGTAAATGTTAGCTACTATTATTACAGTTATCCTTTCCACATCGTGACTTTCTACATCATGACTCCAATTGCAGTAAGTCACCTTTGGCTTCCTTTTCTTGAGAATGGAGTCTTTATTAAAACCTCTTGAAGCTCCTGAATCTCTATCACCAGCAACATGGGCCCACATTTGGTCAGAGGGACAGTAACAAATAAGAAAAGAGCAGATCACTCCAGTGAACAAGATGTCATGCCCCAGAAACTTGGAGTTGCAGTAGTAACAGTACTCTACTAATGAAAAGATTAAAACAAATTGGAAACCAGAAATTCTTCTCCTCTGGGTATCTATGGCACAGCTCTTGTTCTAACAAGCTATTATCCCCAGTGCTTCCTCACAAGTTTCTCTCAAATTTTGAGATAGAGGGGAAAATGGCGAGAAAGGATGAGAATGGGAGTGGGGAGTGGAGCTGCAGAGTCTTTCCTAAACATTCTAGATGTTAGTCCAGGAGGGGTTCTCTTCATTCCATAGACAGAGAATGCTCCTTGCTCTAGTGTATCATTTCCAGTGAGGAGCCACTCTGGTGAAATGTACAGTCTTTTTTCCAGTGTTGCTGAGAATTACCTCCCTTTCTTGATATTTCTCCAAGATTCTCACACCCCAAATTAGCCTGGCCTGATTGCAATTTCCAAACGCCTGGGGTAGCGCACAAAGTATTATTTGCTAGACATCCTAAAATATCAGGCTGCTATGAGTTTTGGGGATAGAGGATTCAGTTGGAGCCATTGCACAAAGTCTCCCGTAGCTCTATCTCTTTATTTTGCTTTCCCAAGAGGAGCAGCTAAGTGGTACAGGGCAGCAAGATGGCAGAGTGGATAGAATACCAGACTTAGAGTCAGGAACACTCATCTTTCCACTGGCCTCAGGGACTTAGTAGCTGTGTGACCCAAGATAAGTTACTTAACACTGTTTACCTCAGTTTTCTCATATGTAAAATGAGCTAGAAAAGAAAATGGTGAACCATTCTCGTATCTGTGCCAAGAAAACCCAAAATGGGGTCATGAAGAGTTGAACAGAACTGGAAAAATAACTGAACAACAAAAATTATGACTTTACAAAGAACTGCTAGTACCATTGACTGAAACAGGAAAAAAAAACAGGGTTAGGAGAAGGAAAAAAGTAAGAAAAAGAATAGGAATGAGAACAGGAAAACAAAATATGATGGAAAGTAGTAATATCACCAACAGCTGATTGGAGAGGTAAGGTGAAGAACAGGGATCTGGATCTGGGAGAATGATGGGAGATGAAGAGGAAAAGGTAAATCTGCAACTGGTTTGTGGTCAAGGTGATCAGTTTTATTTAGAGATGTTGAGTTTAATTCCTGTTTTTCCATTTTCATATTCACTACCTTTGTTCAATCCCCCATCTCTCACATGCCTGGACTATTGCAATAGTTGCATAACGAGTGTTTCTGCCTTTGGTCTGTCTCCCTTCCAACTGGCCCTTCACACCACTGCCAGATTCATCTTTCTGAAACCACTTGTACATGTGACAGCTCTTTTTCCTCCCCCTTCCCCAAATCTCAACTGAAAAATCTCCAAAACCTCCTCATTGATTATACTGGCCAAATTTCTTAAGTAGGAAATCAAGTATTTCTCAGTCCCATCTCTCCAAACTCACACATAATCTGATCCCAACATACCCCCTCCAATCTTCTCTACTGTTACTTCCTTGTGAAACCATATACTCCAGACAAACTGCCCTATTCATTGATCTAGAAACATGGTATATGGCAATCTCATCAGTAAATTTATCAGTAAATTAAAAAATGTATTTATCCAGACCCTACAACTATAATTGCAAGCCCCTGTGCTGGGTACTATATGGGATAGAAAGAAGTATAGGCTCTGGCCCCATGCTCTCGTGATTTTTTAAATCTAGTTTTAAAGACAAATTATTTACACAAGAAGGCAAAGAACAATATAGAAGGCTACATTACAGACTCTATTGAGTGATATAGCCAATAGCTGCTATAAGGGATATATGGAGGGCTCACAAGGAAGACCAGTACCTCTGGTGTTGGACCTTTTCACAGCTGTTCATCCATCTTTTGTGTATACCTGGCACTCAAATCTCACCCATGGCTTCAAGAAGCTGCAGCATGCCAGCGGCCACGTCCCAGGAACAATTTTCTCAGCACCCAGGCTAAACCAGGCTGAGGGTTGTTGATGGGTCTCAACCCCTGCCATGAGTTGGTGGGGTGTCTACCTCAAGCATGTGAAGACTTCTCTTGGTGGGATGGGCAGATGAGAACAATTTGTTCTACCAACTATGAAGGTTACTGAAGTAGGCACTGTGGTGCTTGCACTTAGAACTTGGTCAGACATACAAGATGCCAAGGTCATCCACTACATCCTATCTCATTGCCAGTCATCTTGATTTTTGTCTTGCTATTGGACTTTGATGACTCTATGCAACTGTACCTCACTTAAATCCAATTCATGTGCATGTCAAGACATTACCCTGTGATGTCATTGGTACTCTTTGAAAATGGACAAACAACAACAGTCACCATAAGAATTAAAAGGAAAAGATTAGCAGTAATCACTTCATTTTTCAGATGAGGAAACTGAGGTTCAAGAAGAGAAATGACTAGCCCAAGCCACTCAGTTTGTTAGGACACTCTTAGATATATCACTTATTTCTTCTCTCCCTTGTTGACCTTTCTTCCTCATTTGTCATTCTCTAAACTGACTCTCAGTAGTATTATATTTTCCCACATCTAATCAACTACAAAACCTTGTCTCATCCTTCCTATCAATGCCCCCTAAATATTTATAGTGTCTATTAATTAATTAAAAATTAACTTATATATATATATATATATATATATATATATATATATATATA
>JAQQSW010016733.1:0-11611 GCA_028646575.1 Pseudocheirus occidentalis | reverse complement strand
GCCCGATCAATCGTTTCAGCCCCCCTGCGGAGTCAGCAGGCCAGGGGCTCTGAAGCAGCCTGGTAGGGGCCACTTCTGCTGGTTCCAGTAGTTCCCCTCCCCCACTGCTTCCTTGCCCCGGGGGTAGAATGGCCGAACTTCTTTACTCCCCCAATTAAGTTTCAAAGTTTCAGCTTTCACTAACTGTCTCTGACTGAAGCTCCCCTCAGGCAGGTGCTTTAGATTTTCTTTGAAGTAGACTCAAGCTGCGGCTTGGGAGGCTCCACTGCTCCTCGTGGCCGCCCTGGGGCCTTGCCTGGCCCCACGGTTTTGGCCTGGCCGCTCTCTGCTCCAGTTCGGGTGCGAGCTGCACCTCTCCGTCCTGCCTCGGCTTCCGGCTGTTACAGCCTCCGCTCCAGCTGCCGTGCTGAGCCTCTGCTGCTGAGCTGCCTTCAGCGAGAGATGGGTTCTCTGGTTTTTTGTGAGTCTGAGAGTCCTAGACTTTCCTAGACTTTGTCTGGGCTCGTATTTTATGGGTGTTTAGGGTGGCGGTGTGGGAGCTGCGGGACCTTGCTGCTTCTACGCCCTATTTACATAATTTCAAATTGCTTTCCAAAATGATTGTGCCATTTTACAGTTTTCCCAATAGTGTATTAGTGTGCCTGTCTTGCCACAAATCCTCTAATATTGACTGCTGTCACCTCATCATTTTTGCCAATTTGTAAGGTGTGAGGTGAAACAAAGCTGTTTTGATTTGAATTTCTTTTATTGTTAATGATATGGAGCATTTTTTCATGTGGTTGTAGATACTTTGCAGATTCCTTCGAGCACCATTTTTCAAATCTTTTAGCTATTTATCTAGTTAGTGGCTATTTAGTCATATATATGCATATATGTGTGCATATTTATTAATCATTTACATATTGTGGATACCAAAGCCTTATCAGAAATTTCATACAAAGTTTTCCCCGCATTTAAACACTTTCTTATCCTAGATGCATTAATGTCTGAACAGAAGCTTTTCAGTTTCAAGTAACCAGTTAACTACTTTTTCTTTTGTAATTGCTTCTAACTCTTATTTAGTTAAGAATACATCTCCTCTCCATAATTGTGAGAGGTATACAACCACTTTATTTTCTGATTTGTTTTTTATATTATGCCCTTTAATATTAAGGTTACATATCCAATTAGACTGTATTGTGGAATGTGATTGAAAGTGTTAGTGTAAGCCTAATTTCTGCCAGACTGCTTTCCAGTTTGTCCAGCAATTTTTATCAAATAGGGAATTTTTCCCTAGGTAATTTATGTTTTCCACTTTATAAAACACTAGGCTATTTTGTTCTATTTTTTTTTGAATATTGTCTATTTTGTTCCTTTGATCTGTTTCTAGTCTTTGACTAGTACCATGTGGATTTGATAACTACTGATGTATAATATAGTTAGAATTCTGTAATTTACACTTGAACCTTACTTTTTATCATTTCTCTTAATGTTTAGATCTTTTGTTTTTCCAAGTAAATTTTGCTATTATTTCATCAAGCTCTGTAAAATATTCCCTTAGCAATTTTATTGCTTTAGCATTAAAAGTGTAAATTAATTTTTGTGGTATTTTGATTTTTATTACATTGGCATGGCCTAACCATGAACAGTTTTTCTCCAGTTTTTTTTTTAAAGGAGCGCTTTGCAATTGAATCTATTCATGTCTTTTGTGAGCTTTGGAAGGTTGATCCCCAGATATTTTATATATTTTATAGTTAATTTCAAATGGAATTTAATCAGTTTTTTACTTTTTATGTTTTCTTTTATAGAAATAGTCAATTTTTGAGGATTTATTTTGTAGTTTGCAACTTTTAATTGTCTCAGTTTCTTTGTTGATTCCCTAGGGTTTTCAAAGTAGACCATCATATTATTGGCAAATGGATATTTTTCTCTCTTCTTTGACCATCTTTATTCCTTTAATTTCTTTTCTTTTGTCTTATTGATATTGCTATCATTTCAGGAACTATACCAGATAATAATGGGAAGACTGGACATTCTTGCTTTAATCTTGTATTTGTTGGAAAAAGTTCTAGTGTATCCCCATTGCAGATGATGCTTACTTTTAGTTTTAGATAGATGCTTTTTATGATATTAAAAAAGGTCCCTCTATACCTAAACTTTGTAGGGTTTCTAGCATAAGAGAATGTTGTACTTTGTCAAATACTTTTTTTGTATCGATTGATATGATGATATAGTTCTGAATGTTGATTGTTTTGCTAATGTTGAACCATCTTTGTATCCCTGTTATAAATCTCACTTGATCATAATGAATGATTTTTTGAATAAATCACTGTAGTCTTTTCTATAGGATTTTGTTGAAAATTTTTGAATCAATGTTCCTTAGAGATATTGGCCTGTGTTCTTTGTCTGGTTTAGTTATTAGAATTATGTGAGTCTCATAAAAGAACTCTGGTAGGGTGTTATCTTTCTCACTTTTTTGAGAGTGATTTTTGAATATGTGTACTAGTTGTTCTTTAAAAATTTGATAGAATTCTCCTGTGAATCCATCAGCTCAAGAAGTTCTCCCCCCTTCCCCCCCACTTTGGTAATTGTGTTGTAGTTAGATCTATCTTCTTTTTGGAGATTGAGTTAAGAGCTCTTTCTGGTCTTCTGATAGCTTGAGCATTTTATATTTTTGAAGGTATTCATCTATTTCATGTTCTTGGTTTTGTTAGCATATAACTATGCATAGTATATTCTAGTTTTTCTTTTTATTTCATCTAGTTTTGCTATGATTTCACTGCTATTCTATTTTATTGATTTGATTTTTTGCTTTTTTCTTAGAGTGGTGTGTTATCAGTTTTGTTAATCTTTTCAAAGAACTAGCTTTTAGTTTTATTTGTTATTTCTGTGGGGTTTTTTATTTGTAGTTTATGTATTTCTCCTCCAGTTCTTAGTATCTCTTCTTTTGTGCTTATTTTGGTTTATTTTTTATTTTCCAATTTAAACATGCATATTCAGTTCATTAAACCTTTCTTTTTCTATTTTGTTTATGTATCACTGTAAGAATATGATTTTCTCCCTGATGACTGCTTTAGTTGTATCACAGAAATTTTGTATGTCCTTTTATCATGATTATTTTCTTTTATATAGTTATTAAATGCTTCTATGATTTTTTTATTTGACCCACTCATTATTTAAAGTTTTATTGCTAAGTCTCCATTTTGGTCTGTATCTCTTGTTTGTGGTCCCTAAACCAATTTCTATTTTTGTCATGGTACGGTCTTTTAAAGATATTTGAACTATCTTCACATTTTACATTTTCCCCCCTATCTCTGTGCCCTAGCATGTGGTCAGTTTTTGTAAAAGGGTTCTACGTGGTACAGTATAATATGTATATTCTTTTTCCTTTTACATTTAGAAAACATCAAAGTCTTTTAAGTCTAGTTTCCCCAGAAATTTATTCAGTTTCATATTTTCTCTTTTTATAGTAGGATATTTAAATGTCCTTTCAGTATTTCATTACTGTATGTGTCTTCTTGAAGCTCAGGTAATGTTTCCTTTGTTAATTTATATACTAAGACATTTGGAATATAGTTTTATTACCAATATTGCTTTGTCATCAATGATTACTTTGAACATAATAGTCTGTTTCCTTGTTTATTCCTTTTTATTTTTGAAGATTTTTTTATCTCGTAGTATAATGGGAATTCCTACTTTCTTGGATTCATTTGATGCAGTGTAAATTGCTTTTTTAACCATCCCCTTAATTTTATTTTGTGTCTTTGTTTTTTTAAACGTGTTTCAACAGATTGCAGGATTTTGTTTTCATATCTGATTTGGCACTCTTTTTTGTTTTATTGGATTGTTTAATCCATTTACATTTAAAGTTGTAAGAATAAAGTTTATACTTTCTTCCATCTGTCTCTACATTTTTAATGTTATGAATTTTTTTTCCTCTTCTGCTATAAATATGGTATTATGTTTCTTTGGATTATGATTTCCTTGGAGGCTGAATCTCTGAGTTTCTCAGTTTCTTCTACCATGGGCAATTCTAGGTTGATCAGCCTAGGTCTCTGTCCTGTGCTTTTGTGCAGTCATAACTGGCTGCCGCTGAATGTGTGCTCTTTCTTTCAGACTTCGCAGAGCTCTACATAGGCCCCCTGCCCAACCCTCACCCTCTTGCAGTTTGTCCTGTCCTAGTTCTCTGGCTTGGCACCTGCAGTTTCAAGCCTGTTTTCCCCGGAATCAGCATTTCAGAGTTTTACAGTATTGATGCATCTGGATTGTAGCCCTCAGCAGCTTTTGCTCCTGAAGGCTGTGGTCATGCTGGCTATGAAGTTTTTTACAGTTTGTAGACAGGATCTCCATGGCACTGGAAAGAAGGAGATGGGACCATGGTGTGGGTTTTGATGTAAGGCAAAATCATGCCAATGGATCTACTAATGCAGCTTTCCTGTCAGTAGTGTGGGTGGTTGGGGAGGGGTGCTGAGTGAACTCAGGGCCAGTGAGCTTCAGTTCATAGATTTCTCTTTGGATTCTGGGTATCTTAGACCATAGAGACAGCTGAAGTTGCTTTGTCTTTGGCACATAATTTCTGTTTTGGGGGAGATTTGAGAGATTGTGGGGATAGGTGAAAATGTCTGATGCTTGTTGCTTTGCATAACTCAAGAAATCATTTTCTGTTTTTCTCTTGAGAGAAATATGAATGAAATATTTAATGGAAAATTTAAAAAAGTGAAAATGAATGGAGAAATGGAGCCTTTTTTCATTAAATATGAAAGTTCTTTTCTAGAGAAGTTTTAAGACAGTACCTCATTATGCTGTGCAGGGATCCAGAAGGATACGGCGCAAGAGCAAAAGCTCTTGACAGGCTCTATTGAGCCAGGAAATCTTCTGGTACCAGTAGCTTGTGGTGCAGTGGAGAGGGCGTTTGGCCTGGACCCAGGGACACCCGAGTTCAGATTCCACCGCAGCCAGTTAATAGTGACTTTGTGACTTTGCACAAGACCTTTAACCTTTGCTTACCTTACTTTCCTCATCTTTAAAATGGGGATAATGAAAGTGCCTACTTCCTAGTGTTGTTTTGAAGATCATTTGCTTTAATATTTGTGACGTGCTTAGGGCAGTCGCTGACACATAATAAATGCTATATAAATGCTAGCTGTAATGGCCATTTGTCATTATTTTAACTTTTTTTTAGGTATAGGGTCAGATTGTTTTTACTGTCTATGAACTGTCCTGGCTAAATGTAAGGAAGCTCCTCGCTTTATGGATGGCAACTAAGCAAACATTTTTTGTGTCTTCATAGCCTATGCAATAACTAAAAGTATAAATTGGTACAAACCCACTCATATATGTACCAAATGCTTTCTTTTTTTGTGTACTCATTAGCAGCTTCAGAAGGAAATTATATTGTTTATAAAGTCTCTGGTTTTTAATTTTCAGTCTTTATAAATAAGATCTGTGTTCCTAAAGTAGCCAGAAACATGATTTTATGGTACACTTGACTATTTTCTCTCTATCAGCATTCATAAAGATCAAATAGAACTTGGGGAAAATAGTGTGCCAACATCTGTTCTAAAGGAAGTAGAAAAATCTATGAAAAACTCAATAGTATTCTGCAAATCAAGTATTTGGTGACTAGAATGTGAAAGGGGACACAAAGGAAGATGACCAAAAAGATGTTGGAAAATGTGGATTTGCTTCAAGAAATTAGAGGCCAAGACTGACATATGACTTAGAAACCTTGACTTTTGCATCATCTATAATTTAAGAAGAGAATTAGGTACTGAATGGAACAAATATCGAACAATCTCACAAAAATGAAAATTGTCTCTAACGTGTAGAAAGTAAAATAAATGACTCCTACTGATGTGGGAGTTGTTTTAGAATCCTATTTGTATGTAGTCTGATTTGTGGCTAGTTGGAACAAAGGTCAAAATCAATACTAAGTTAGAAAAAAGGATATATAAAGCTATCTGGAGGCACATAGCTCTGTTAATCTATATCTATAGATATAGAGAAAGATACGTCTAGAAATGTATTTCTCCTATCTCACTCTCATTCATCTGGGAAAGTCACCCCAGAGGAGATGGGGCCAGGCCGTGCACAGGGCAGCAGTCTAACATAGCTGAAGCAGTAGGGCTTTCTGAGGAAGAGATAGAGGCAGTAGGTTCTGTGTAAGTGAAACCACCACCACCATTCCTCTCAGATCCTGATGGGGATCATGAGCCCAAGAGCCTTGGGAATAGCAGTGGCCCCTCGCTGAGGGGAAACGTTATTGTGGAGATAGGGCCCACTGTCTTCATCACTGTCATTGACAACTGCCGCAATTGCCACCAACAGTCAGATGGGCATGCAGGTCTTGGTAGTGCTTGGCAGCACTTCCCAGAGCACTGGTCCTGTTTCTAGCCATCATCGGGGGAAGCAGCTCCTTTAGAGAAGGGACCAGCCATCTGCCACAGACATGGTCAGTGGGCCAACCTAGTTGAAGCAACAAGACACATTTAGAAAAGACAGGAGACAGAATGTGTCAGGCAAGTCAGACTACCTTGACCATTGTGTCTCCTCCCAACTGATGGAGATAACTCAGCACAAGAGCCTTGGGAATAGCAGTGCTTCCAGTGCATCTCCTAGGAAGGGCTCTTGTGGTGAGGAAACTTGAGAAATGCTCCTGCAGAAGCCATGGCCACAGCAATGCAAGAACAAAAAGGAAAGCTCTTGTCCCAAAATTCTTGGCTTGTCAAATGGTTCACTATCAGAAGAAACATGTATAATTTTATTAGTAGAAATGACATTAAAAAAAAGAGGCAATATAATTGTCCTAAGGGATTTCTCCATCTGACTTGTAGAAGGAACCTTCCATATATGTTGTCCCTCCATGAGAATGTGATCTTCTTGAGAGCCAGAACTATTTTTTAATGCCACAGTGCTTTGCATACTGTAAGTACTTAATAAATGCTTCATTCTCTATTTTACTTTGCCTCTGTTTCTCTCTCTGGCTTTCTGTTTTTGTGTCTCTGTGTGTCTCTGTACCTCTCTCTGTCCTCCTCCCCCCCCGCCCCTTTCCCATTTGAACTTCAACTACCTATCAAATTATCTTTTGGGCACTTAAACTGGATGTCCAGGACACATCTCAAACTCAGCACATTCAAAACTAAACTCTTATTTTTCTCAGAAATCTTCTTGTCTTCCATATTTCTCATTTTTGTTGAAGACACTGCCATCTTTCTAGTCTCTTAGGTTTATAACCTTGGCATTATCCTTGACTTTTCTCTCTATTTTGCCACACACATTTAATTAGTTGCTAAATCGTGTTATTTCTGCCTCCATAGTATCTCATCTTTGTGTGTCTTGATATTTTAAAAATCTGAAATGCCTTGTAGGAGAGCAGATGTTCTGATGCCTGTTAGAAATTATCATTTCCTTATTGGTCTCTTCATTGTCTCTAGATAATAGTACATTCATAAAATAATTTGAAAATTGCTAATGTTGTTTTTTCAAAATATATAGTGAATTTGATAGTTTGTATTATTTTACCAGAGTGATTTATGGTATAGTAATATATACACATACACAGTATATATGTATCTAAATATATATGTTCATACACACACATATACACAGATAACTAGATGTCTTTCTATGGAAATTCTTGTAAATTTATCCTTCAAATCTCATTTAGGAAACAAAATCAATTGGTTGTATTGCTTCTGGTAAAAGAAATATGCTGTTGGCAGTTAATACTTGTTACAGGAAGAGTTGCCTTGAATGATAAGATTTATGGAACTAGAAAAACATGTAAACCAGTCTTAAACCTTTTTTCTTCCTTTATCAGTTTCTTACAAATAGCTTTCTATTTAATTACTCTGTAGTTTTTTTACTTATCCTTTTTTTGATAACTAGGGATATAGCTTTCATTTGAGGAGCTTTCACTTTAAAGGAATTATGGAATGCTCAGTTGTTTAGCTTGGAATTGTGGGAAAACTGGAGAAAATGGCAGTAGAACAAGTACCTCTACCCTTTTCTATTTCAGAGGTGAACAGAATTCAGTTTTGTTTTGTTTAGAATTATACTTATGTTAAAATATTTTGAAAATTTTAATGAGAAGAGTTGCTTTAGGTATTTGAAGGTACTGTATGTAATGGTCAAGAGTGTCTTGCCTGGAGAAAAGAGAGTATACTAGAGGAATGAACTGCAAATGGGCAGTGCAATAGTACTTTGAGCCTCCTAAGGAATATTTACATAGCATCAAGCAGGATGCATCTTTCTGCTTGGTTGTGATTTCTGTACAAAATAGTTTCCTCCTGAAATAAGAAAGCTAGTAGGGTTGTTTGTCAGTATCATTTGAACTTCTTTTGTTTAATGTGAATATAGATATAGTTATAATTAGCATCATAAACAACTACAGAAAGTATCTCTAAATTAGTTTATTCAGTGTTTAAAAAGTAAGTTCTCTGGTTTCCCCTATCCAGTGTTCATCAGTTTCACAATGATACCAGCTGGGTTAACAAATGAACTGGGCAGTTGGAATTTAGTGAGTAATAAATTGTGGCACTTTTGTGATCTTTTCTATAATCTAAGTCAAATTATGATAAGTAATTTTTAAATGGAAAATTTGTGCTGATGATGTCTACTTGAAACTACTTTAAGTACTATTATTTATGTCAATTTTTTTTTCCTAAATTTCTACAGTACATATAGGTCTTCTCATAAGGTCCAATTGTTATGGGAATCTGAAGATCTTCCCTGCCCCTAGATCCTTTGCTTAAATGGCTTAAGTGACTCTGAGAATCTTCCCTGATTTGAAAGTATACTCTGCCCCCTAATAGGCTGAATGTGGTCACGTGGAACCTGTGGTGGGCGGCTTGTTTTTCCGGGAATGCCCATGCCTTGTTGCTTTGTGATTGGGCAGTGGGTCAAGAGGGCTGTCACATTCTCTGATCCAGGAGAAGGCTATATATACACGCCCTGATGTGAGGTTTTGCTTTGGGGCTCACTTTGGAGGAGTTGTGTGATTTGGCCAGACGAGACTCTGGGAAGCCATTGAGCCTCCCTACTCCCTTTCCCCTCCCTTTTGAAAAACCCAGATGTTGGTGCTTCCTTCTCTGGTAACTGACTAGGTGTGGATGTAATGATCAGAAGGTTGGAAGCTCATCTGCTGATCTGTTTCTCTGTTTGCTTGTAACTTCTGCTTATAACTTGTTTGTATTCTCTGAAGTTCAGGATGCTGACTTTTTCCCCTGAACTAGGTAAATGATATGTGCTTGATTGATTAAAGTGAGACTGTTAAACCCGTTTTGAGTTGCTTTCCTTTAGAAAAGCAGATCTAAGAACCTGTGCTAGCAGCCGCCCTTGGTATGCTAGTGTGCTTGCTGATACACCAGTGTAAGATTGTATTGGGCTTTCATATTTTTCATGTTGCTGGGTACATAAATACTTTCAGTTAAATACTGATCTTGAAATTTTTTGTTATGATTTTAATAGTAGCATGACTAATATGGGAATAAGAGAAGTGCAGTACAGTTATGAGATAATTTTGTTTTACATTGAAATATTTAAAATAAAAAAGCAAGTGAAAAATTTCTTAAACTGCATAAAATATTTTTAGTTACAAAATTTTTATATAACAAAATCTAGTTTTGAACTGGAAAAAACTTAAAGAGATCTTATTCAAGCTCCTTCTTTTACAGTTAAGGAAACAGGCATATAAAAATTGGGTTATTTACATAGACATGAAGATGTTGAGTAGATCTGAGAGTGAATTTAGGTCTCCCAAGTTCTAGTCAAGTCTGTTGTCACTTCTTTGAATAAGAGGCAGCATGGTGTAGAGTACAGAGAGCTGGCCTCAGCCAGGAAAATCTCTTGGAGTCTTGCCTCTGAGACATACTGGCTGTGTGACCCTGGGTGGGCAATTTACTTTAACTCTTCAGTCCCCAGGGAGCTCTACAGGACTGGAAGTTGCAGATAAGATGTCGACTTGCATAGGTGTGGGTATTTCCTCATCTAGAACTTACCTATGCCAATGAAATCACAGGTCTAGTCACTTTGCTATCCTTATGTTTACATATGGTATGTAATCCTTTACCTTTTGCTTTCCAGATTGTGGTTTGTTCAGAGATTTTTGTTCCCCTAATAAGAGCATAGGCTAACTTCCCACCACCTTGTTTTGACTAATAAAGCCATGCAATGACATTGAGTAATGCTCAGTTTTGCTATTGATCTGCATCTTCATAAGTGTGGGTGATTTGGTAATAGACTACCTGACCATACTGTTAAATTTCTTGCCTGTGTCCTCCTACAAGTTCTCAAGGGGTACACCCAAGGACACCAGTGGAATACATGGATTGTCTATTAGTCATACACATTAGTCATACACATACATGATGCAGACGTAGAAAATGGTGGAGTAAAAACAGGGACTTTCTTGAGTTCTCTCCTAAACCCCTCCAAATAGCTGCAAGAAAATTACTCTAAACAAGTTCTAGAGCTGCAGCACCCACAAAATGATGCAATGAAACAAATCTCTAGCCCAAGATGGCCTGGAAAGTCAACAGGAAGGATCTACCGCACTGGGCTGGGAACGGAGCACAGTCTTAACATGGGCTGTACTGGCATACATGGGGCCTGGGTAGGCCTCAGGGTACTGAATTGTTGGTAATTGTGGCAGTTTCAATACTTCTCAATTCAGAAACATCAAAGACTAAAAGTCAGTGGGAAAACTCTGTGGGACCTGAGTGAAAGAGGAGAATAGTCTGGCCCCAGCCCTAGGGTGGCAGATATGGTGGCAATTGTAGTGGTAGCAGCAGCAGCAGTGGCAGTGGCTGGTTCCAGAGCTCTGAGCCCATAGATGGTGGGGGATCAAGTGGCTGATACAAATCCCCTGAAGTCTGGGATAGTACTCCCACTTCCACCCACTAGAAGCAGAGTCCTACCTTGACAGAGAGTTAGAAAGTCATGTATTTGGCGGGGAAGATGAGCAAACAGCATAAAAAAATAGACTATAGAATCTTACTTCAGTGACAAAGAAGATTGAAAAATATGACCGGAAGAAGACAATAAAGTCAAAACTCCTTCATCCAAAGTATCCAAGAAAAATATTAATTGGTCTCAGGCCATGGAAGAGCTCAAAAAGGATTTTGAAAATCAAATAAGAGAAATTTTGAAAATCAAATAAGAAAAATTGGGAAGAGAAATGAGAATGATGCAAGAAAATAATGAAAAACAAGTCAACAGCTTGCTAAAGGAGACCCCCAAAATACTGAAGAAAATAACACCTTAAAAATAGACTAACCCAAAGGACAAAAGAGGTCCAAAAAGCCAACGAAGAGAAGAATGCCTTAAAAAGAAGAATTGTCCAAATGGAAAAAGAGATCCAAAAACTCACTGAAGAAAATAATACCTTAAAAATTAGAATGGACCAAATGGAAGCTCATAACTTTCTGGGAATCAAGAAATTATAAAACAGAACTGAAAGAAGACAATGTGAAATATCTTTATTTTTAATTTAGTTTTTATTTGTTTTCTTGTTTACATTATTTATTTTCATTACATTTTTGAATTACACATTTTCTCATCATCTTGCCCCTGCCCCAACCCTAAAACAGCAATCTCACTGTAAAGCCCCTACCCTGCTCTGCTCTCTTTTTTT
>JAQQSW010016732.1:0-11611 GCA_028646575.1 Pseudocheirus occidentalis | reverse complement strand
CATATTGAGAAAAGTCTTATGGGTTACAATGATCATTTTTCCATGTAGGAATGTAAATAGTTGAACTTTAATAAGCTCCCTATGATTTTTTTTTCTTGTTTTCCTGTTCTCTTGCTTCTTGTATTTGAAAGTCAAATTTTATGCTCAGGTGTGTTTTTTTTTCATCAAGAATGCTTGAAAATCCTCTATTTCATTGAATGACCATATTTTCCCCTGTAGCATTATTCTCAGTTTTGTTGGGTAAATGATTCTTGGTTTTAGTCCTAGCTCCTTTGACCTCTGGAATATCATATTCCAAGCCCTTCTATCCCTTAATGTAGAAGCTGCTAGATCTTGTGTTATCCTGATTGTGTTTCCACAATACTCAAATTGTTTCTTCCTGACTCTTTGCAGTATTTTCTCCCTTGACCTGAGAATTCTGGAATTTGGCTATACTATTCCTAAGAGTTTTCTTTTGGGGATCTTTTTCAAGAGGCAATCAGTGAATTCTTTCCATTTCTATTTTGCCCTCTGGTTCTAGAATACCAGGGAAATTTTGCTTGATAATTTCTTGAAAAATGGTGTCTAGGCTTTTTTTGATCATGGCTTTCAGGTAGTCCAATAATTTTTAAATGATCTCTCCTGGATCTATTGTCCAGGTCAGTGGTTTTTCCAATGAGATATTTCACATTGCTTTCTATTTTTTTCATTTGTTTGGAGATGTGTTATCGTGTCTTGATTTCTTATAAAGTAATTAGCTTCCAGTTGCTCCACTCTAATTTTGAAGGAGTTATTCTCTTTAGTGAGTTTTTGAAATTTCTTTTCCATCTGGCAAATTCAGCTTTTTAAGGTATTCTTCTCCTCGTTGGATTTTTGGGCCTCTTTGGCCATTTGAGTTAGTCTATTTTTTAAGGCATTATTTTCTTCAGTCAGGTTGTTGACTCTCTTTTCATGATTTTCTTGCATCTTTCTCATTTCTCTTCCCAATTTTTCCTCCATTTCTCTTACTTGATTTTCAGAATCCTTCCTGAGCTCCTCCATGCCCTGTAACCAGTTCATGTTTTTCTTGGAGGCTTTTGATGCAGGAGTTCTGACTTCACTGTTTTCCTCCCACTCCACATCTTGATTCTTTTTGTCCCCAAAAAAGGATCTATAGTCTGTTTGTGCTTCCTCTGCTTGCTCATATTGCCAGCCAGTTACTTGACTTTTGAGCTCTTTGCCATGGTAGAACTCGGCTTCCAGAGAGGAGAGTTTTGTCCCAAATGATTGGAGTTTTTGCAGCTGCTGGAGCTATTAGGAGGGCACCCTTTCTACAGCTCCCACAAGCTCTGGCCACATAACCCAAGATCACCACCCAGTACAGAAATCCAGATCCAAGCTGGTTAAAGCAAGAGAGATTACCCTCTGAATTGTCTCTTGGTCCCCCTACGATCTGCAGGCCAGGAGCTCCTGAGGCAAACATACAGTGGTGGCTGCACAGCCAGCATGCCTCCACCACTTCTTGCCCTGGGGGCAGGACCACATGTGTCTGTCCCTCACCCCCCCACACCCCCATTCCAACAGAATTCCATAGCGGCATTTTACTTTGTCTTTGGAATTTATGGGTTGAGAAGTCTGGAAACTGCCACAACTGATGGTGATTCACACTCTTGAAATCTGCTCTGGCTGGTCATGGCTGCCCTGGAGCCAGAACCCTGTGGCTCACACCAGGACTGTGCTTGGCTCCCAGCTCTGTGGGATAGACCCTTCCTGTAGGCCTGCCAGGTTTCCTTCAGTGGGGGATGTGTTTCTCTCTGTCTCTTTGTGGGTTCTGTAGCTCCAAAGTTTGTTTAGAGTAATTTTTTTACATGTATTGGAAGTGATTGGAGTGGGAGGTCAGGCCAAGTTTGTGCTTCTACTCCACCATCTTGGCTCTGCTCTCAGGTTTATTTTCTTAATAAAGAAAACTGAAAAAAAAACTTTTATGAAATAGCACAAAGTGAAAAAAAGAAGAGGCAGAGAAAACAGTTTATACTAATGACAAACATATAAATGTGACTAAGAAAGGAAAAAGAAGTAGATGAATACTTTTAGTAAATACACAATTACAATTTTTTTTTAGCATTTTGTGGAATTCTTTGATAAATGTAAAGTACTACATTTGAGTTTAAGCAGTCAATAACACAAGTACAGGTTGAGAATTAAGGGTTTTGGACTACAAGCTCACCATGAGTTGACAGTGTGACATGACAGCCAAAAAAATAAATACCACCAAAAAAATAAATGCCAATATTTGAGCTTTATTTTTTTTTGTTTGGGGGGTTTGGTTTTTTTTGGAGGGGGGAAGGTATGGCAATTGGGGTTAAGTGACTTGCCCAAGGTCACATGGCTAGTAAGGGTTAAGTGTCTGAGCCTCGAGTTGAACCCTCATGACTCCAGGATGGGTACTCTATTCACTGCACCACCTAGCCACCCCAATTTGAGCTTTATTAGCTTTCTGGAAGGAGGGAGGTAAGAGTTCTGCTGTTTCCTGGGAAGAATACATCTATTTTATTGTGTTCAGCTCTGGGCACCACATTTTTCAAAACAATTATGACAAGCTAGAGTATATCCAAAGCAGGACAGCCAGAATGATCAGGGGACTATAAATTACGCCAAAGAAAGGGTGGTTAAATAGGACAATAAATGACTTAACTAGAAATGAAATAACTCTCTTCAAATATTTGAAAATCTAACATATGGAAGACAGATTAGATTTGTCCTGGGTCATCATAGTGGGCAAAACTAAATGTAATGGGGAGAATTTTCAGAGAGGCAAATTTCAGATCAATATAAAGGAAAACTTATTAACAATTAGAGCTATCCAATGATGTAATGGATTGACTTTAGAGGGAATAGGTTCTCCATTACTGAAAGCCAAATTTGACTGACTAATTTGTAAAGGAATTCTGTGGAGGGGTTTTAGGTAAGGATTGGGATAGATCATCTCTGAGGTCCCTTTCAGTTCTGAAATTTGAGGAGTCCATAATTTTTTTCCCCTCCCAAATCCACTGAAAAGCAATCATTAAAATCTACAGTAATAACAACAGGAGTGGGTATAGACATTTAACTTTAAAATTTGTGAACTCCTGTATCTAAGGAGGATTTTATTATCCTTTTTAGAGGTCAGTTTCTCAGGACCCATGGCCATGGAAATGTCTAGTTTCTAGGTGTTAGATAGCAACTTCCAGAATAGCCCTAAGAATTCTAGATAATAGTTCCTAGAATTATAGTGATAGGCAGTCCTACTGAGGCTGTGCCATGAGATACAGGAGTGACAGAATTGATATTTGCTATGCTTGCACAGAATGATGATATTGCTAAAGTTAACCTGTGAGCTTAGTGTTGGCAAGATACCTTCTCTGTCTGTTGCCCTATAGAGCAAGTGTGTACTGGCCAGTGAGTGGGGAAACAAAAGAATTTGTGAACTCTTTCCACTTCCTACCAAGAAGGAAGTTTATGCATCAAAAGATGGACTCACATTTGATATTCCTGTTGTCAAACAAATATCCTGCTAGTTTTTACCCAAAAGCCTAAAGTGATCAATTGATACCTCCACTGCCAAATGAAGCACTGAAACCGAAAATCCAGGGTATGAGGGCAGAATTTCTTTTCTTTTTTTTGGAGGCAATGGGAGTTAAGTGACTTGCCCAGGGTCACACAGTTAATAAGCATCCAAAGCCAAATACCAAAATACCAAATACCAAATTTGGGTTCTCCTGACTCCAGGAGCCAGTGCTCTATCCACTGTGCCACATAGCTGCCTCCAGCAGAGTTTCTTTTCTAAGAATGATATTGGTGCATGGAGTTATGGGTAAAGATTTCTAGTTGAGGGTAGGGATGAGAAATCAACCAACAAGTATTAATTAAGTGGAAAAGAGTCTTGTTTGATGCTTTCAATTCAACAAACATTTATTAGTTACCATAGCTATGTGGATCAGTGTGCTAAGGGAGACAGAAAGTTTAGAAATACAGTCCTGGTCCTCATAGAGCTAATAGATAAAGAAGAGAATATGATAACTATACAAATACAGTAGCTTTAATACACCATAACTGCTTAGGAGAAGCACAAGGAAAAGGGGGAGAGTCACTTCTGATTGGAGGCACCGAGCAAGGTTTCCTGGAGGAAGCTGGACTTTGGAGAGTAAATAGAAATTCCAAGGAGAGGTACTGGGAGAGAAGGATGGAAATGAGATAGAAATGAGATATTTTCCATTCCATGCATGGAAAATAAAATGAAAAAAAAACTGGGATAGGCAAAGAATTCTACATAACTGTGTTTGTATTGTAAACTTTGGAGTCCAAGGATCATTAAACACTTTTTTGGTATTTTTAAATGCTCTGAAATAAAGTAGAAGGAAAATTTTAAATAAATAAATTTAAATAAAAATAATGAAGATAGTGCAGCAGTATGAACTAGTGAGAAAAGCCATGATCAAGCATCCAAAAAATCCAATTTTTAGTCCAAATTCTAAGACCCCCATTGGACAAGTCATTTCACATCTTTTTTTTTTCTTTATGGAGGGGAAAAGGTAGGGCAGTTGGGGTTAAGTGACTTGCTCAAGGTCACATGGCTAGTCTGTGTGTGTGTGTGTGTGTGTGTGTGTGTGTGTGAGGTGTCTGAGGCCAGATTTAAACTCAGGTCCTTCTGACCCCAGGGCTGGTGCTCTATTCATTGTGCCACCCAGCCACCCCCATTTCACATATTAGTACCTCAGTTTCCCCATCTATGAAATGGAGATACTAATAAACTATTCTACATTTCTGGGGTTAAGGATAAATAATACACAACAATAACAATAACAACAACAGTAATAATACTTTTAAAAGTACTTTGAAAGTATTTGAAAAATTGTATAAAAATTATATAGAACTATAAAATATGCTTTTAAATGATTTTAGAATGAAAGATAAGCATTGTTGCAGCATAATAACAGTAATTACAATAACATTAACATAGCATTTACTATGTGCAAGGTACTGTGCTAAGTGCCTTATAATTATCTCATTTGATCCTTGAAATGCTTATTAATAATGTTTTTATTATCCCTATGTTACATATGAGCAAACAGGATTAAATGACTTGCCCAGAGTCACACAGCTAGTAAGAGCCTGAAGTCAGAGCTGATCTCAGGTCTCTCTTACTCCAGGTGCAGTGCTCCATGCTCTCTGACACCTAGCATTTGACAAGAGCAGCTGATTTGGAATCTGAGGCCCTGGGTCCAAATCCTAATTCCAACATAACACGTATGTGAGTTTGGACAAATAAATCAATGAACACCTCAGGGTATTAATGTTTTTTATTTGTAAAATAAGGAATTTGAACAGAATGACCTCTAAGGCTCCTTCCAACTCTAAAGTTATGATCTTCTCATCTACGAACTGTCTGAATCAGTCTCTATTTGGTATTAGGACAAACGAGTCATTTAACATCATAAATGATACCGATAATTAAAATGCAGAAAGAAAACTTTTCATTACCCCCTGAGGCTAAAAAAATGAGATGTGAACAAGAGAACCAGTTTTCAAACTTTTTTTTCTCCAAATAGAATATGGAATTCTGGAATTGCAGTTCCAGTATCTTGCCTTTTTACTGTTGTATCTTGTATTGTGAACTTGTTAAAACTCACAGGCTCAGCAAGGTCAGACCAGGCTAGTAATTAAGTGGTAGATCTGAAAGCAATGAGGATCCAGGAAGTAGGGCTGGTGAGTCAGTAGCTCCGGATGGTGTTCTGACTCAGAGTGGTACTGAACCCATACTTCTAGGTCATCTGAGGGGGTCGGTCTCACAGCTCAATAGCTAGCTGTTATCATTCAGGTAATATAAGGGGGAAAAAAAAAGAAAATTTTCCATTTTTTTGTGGGTGGAAGGTATTGAGTTTGGGGTTTTGTTTTGTTTTCTTAAAGAAGGATTGTAACCAAATTTCACATGCTTTGGGCCTACTATGACTATCCTGTCTCATGAGGCAGTTGTGTGGCACAATGAATAGAGAGCTAGTCCTGGAGTCAGAAAGATCTGAGTTCAAATTTGACCTCAGGCATTTACTAGCTGCATGACCCTGGGCAAGTCACTTTACCTCTGCTTGCCTTAATCTACAGGAGGTGGCAATGGCAAAACACTCTAGAATCTTTGCCAAGAAAACCCCAAAGAGGTCAAGAAGAGACAGACGCGACTCCACAAGAACGACAACATTATCTGTCTCATCTGTACAAATTGTCCTTTGCTTTGTTTATCACTTTGCTAATTGTCATTCTCTCTAGCAACAGTAAGACTCCTCTGCTAGCCCCACTATTCTAGCAAAGACTATGTTAGCAAAGCTCACGTAGCATCTTCATTTAAGTTCTTCCATCTCCCTTCCTTGAAGGGGAAGATGAGGAAAGGGTTTGGAAGATGAGAGCAGATGCATCTCTGACATCTTAGGACCAAAAAGCCAAAGTGATAAGGGACCTTAGGGGCCATCTAGACCCCATCTCCTCAGTCGACAGACAAGGCCCAACAACGTTAAGTGATTTACCCAAAGTCAAACAGATAATAAGAGGCAGAGGCAGAGTTTGAACTCAGGTGACGTGACCACATATTCAGAACTCTCCATTTTACCAGTTCTCCTCCTTCTCTTCCTTTCCCTCTTCTTCTTCCTCCTTTTCTTCCTTTCCTTCCTCCTGCTTTTGCTCCTCTTCCTCTCTCCTCTTCATCCTCCTCTTCTTATTGGAAGTTGAGGGAGGGAGTAAAGGAGAAAGGAGATTAAAAATAGAGGGCATTGATCTTTGTAGGAGGTCATACATTACAAAGCTAAAACTAGAGATTGTAAGGCTTTGGGTTATAAATAGTCTCCTATTCCCCGTGACCCCAACATTTTTTTCCTTGTCAGCAAAGCCAGATCTTGGCTCACTGGTGTCCCCTTCAGGTTTCAAGGTTCTATGACTCTTCCTAGCTTACCAGTTTCAGCCCCCTTTTGGGAACAGGATAACAGAATTTCCCTTCTCCCCACCACTACCATCTGTACCCTGATAAGAGCAAATCAACTTCTTAGGTTGTTCTAAAATATTGCAAGAGGATATGCAACGTGATGGTGGTGTTTGGGAGTAGAGATAAAGATTAAAAGGTTAATACTGCAGATTTTAAAGGCAGTTGACAGATAGTTTAGTCCTGGCCCTCCAACTGGCTTTTTCCTTCCTAAAATCTCTTTTCAAACCGGATTTTGATATCACCTAAACTCTAATTCAAAATCCACAGAATTCGGAGATTCTCCTTGCTGCTTTCTAGAATATACTTGTCCAGCCTTAAATGTACCTACCATATTCTGAGCCAGGACTAATTCAGGCTGGCCCTTAGATTCAGGTTCACTGTTAGAAAAAAATTAGGCCTTCATAGACTATCTTGTAACATTTAACAAAAAATATTGATCAAGGATACTGGGCTGGATGTGGTCTTCTGTGTTTGGTAAGAAGGGTATGTTGACTCCATGGTGGTCCATCCATCAATGCTGAGGGGCCCTGCCTTCTCATAGGCTGGACTTTGTATACATTAGGCAACCTGGAAGCTGTGTCATTGGCTGGAGCCCTAGTCTCCTAGACCAATAAAACCTCAGGGATGTGTTCCCTGCCTTTCAGAGAAGAATTAGCCCAGGGCCCTAGTAAATGCTATTCCTACCATATGGCATTTGGGAGTCTGAGCTTAGGCAGGGACAACCATATGACAGACAAGTCATTTCAGGATCTGTCCCTCTGGTTCATTGGCTATTGCCCAAAAAAGCTTATTCTGCCCCAATCCCAAATAAGCTTCTGGCAAAAAGAGGCTCTCTTTCTATCATATCTAGGTCCCAAATCTATTTCCCTATTGGTTTTAGGCATTTGCGCCTCCCTTCCCTTATTGTAATGTGTATGCATGATCCAATCTCTGCTGGAAAATGCCTGTCCTCTTGCCTTGCTTCTTACTGGATCTCTTGCCACAGCCAGCCTTCCACTGACACTCGTGCCATGTGCCAGCCCCAAGACCCTTATAGAGACTACACCTCTATGACTAAAGTCCATGGTTGTTTTTTTTTTCTTTTGGTCCATTCCTATGATTTCATTGGTTTAGGGAAATCCTGGTGAGGAAACTCTCTCTACCGATGCAGAGGGGAGGTAGGGGGAAGAAGAGGGAATAAGGATGTATACAGCACTTACCATGTGCCGGGTATACTGTGATAAGCACTTTACAAATATTCCATCTGACCCTCCCAATGGCCCCAAAAGGTAGGTGTTGTCATTATTCTCATTTTGTAATTGAGGAGACTGAGGCAAACAGAGGTTAAAGTGACTCCCCAAAGGTCAAATTGCTAATAAGTATCTGAAATCAAATATGAATTCAAGTCTCCCTGACTCCAGGCCTGGCACTCTATCCGCTGTGCTGTCTAGCTTCCAGAAACTTAAACCAACCTCAGATTTCAGAACCAGCAGCTGTTCTGCAATCTATGGTTTTAGGGAGCTGCGGTCATTCATAGTGACTTGCTCAGGGTCACACAACTAGTATGTGTCTGAGGTAAGACTTGAATCCAGCTCCTCCTGCCTGAAGACTGCCTCGCTGTGCATTATGCCGTGCTACCTATCTCCTCCATGGATTCTCCCATCAAAAAAAAAATGTAACCACAGAGATGATGCTGTTCAATGCCTCTACGATTATTAATGTCAAGTAAGTCATATAAGAAGATGTAGATGTACCAAACATGTCTATCATTGTCATAAAGGATGCCTGTAGGGTCAAAATGGAATAAGACTTGCCTAGAGACATGAACAGTGAAGTCTGTTAAAGGAACAAATTTCTCATTTTCCATCTCAGGGCCATGAGTCATAAACTACTTCCCTCAAGCCTGGACCCTATGCTCCGTTGTTTTTCAGTCACATCCAACTCTTGGTAACCCTATTTGAGGCTTTCTTGGCAAAAATACTAGTGGTTTACTATTTACTCTCCAGCTCATTTTACAGGTGAGGAAATTGAGTCAAGGGAAGTTAAGTGACTTGCCCAAGGTTGCATCGCTAGTAAATGTCTGAGTCTAGTTTGAATTCAGGAAGATGAGCCTTCCTGACTCCAGGAAGCACTCTATCCACTGTGCCACCTAGTTGCTGTTGGACCACATAGGCTGGGCATTTGGAATATCAACATCTCTTTAGTACTTCATTGGGTCTGTGATCTCATCAGCAAAGAAATTCTTTCCCTAAATGCAGATTACCACACATACCTTCTCATCCTGTGTGATTCTTGTATTTGTACTTCCAAAATCCTCCACCAAGGATCTATGCTCAATGCAAGAAACTTTCCTCTAGACCTTTTAATATTTTGTGGATATCAATGCAACATTTTGGTTTTGTCCATCTATTATCCTTCATTCTCTTTTGATCACTGACTCACCTCGTTTCCTGTTTGTTTGCTTTTTTATGTTCTTGAGGATATCTTCTGTATCAGGATATCTTCTATATCTTCTGTATATATGTATTCTTATGCTACAAGACGCCTGGTGAAAGCATCATTGGGAATGTGCTGCAACTTCATTACACCAACAAGATCTCACAGTGTTAGAGCTGAAATGGATCTTGGAAGCCATCCAGTTTCAAGCCCTCATTTTATAGAAGAAATTGGGACCTAAAGAGAAGGAGGGAAAGTACGGGGGGCAGGGGGTGCAGAAACCATTTATTACATGCCCACATTATGCCAAGCACTATGCTAAGTGCTTTACAAATATCTCATTTGATCCTCACAAAAACCCTATGAGAAAGGTATTATTAAAATTCCCATTTTACAGGGGATAAATGACTTGCCAAAGGTCATACAGTTAGTAAGAATTTGAGACTGAATTTGAACTCAGGTTTTCCTGACTCCAGATACAGCCCTCTACCCATTAAGCCAACTAGCTGCCTCTAAAGAAATTAAGAAACCCCCCTAAGGTTATACAGGTTGTGTAAGGGGCATTCAGGGAGGACTAGCCCCTCTTGGTGTCTACCCACCTTTGGTGTCCACCTGTTACCCAACTCTTACCTGTGACTCCAAGTAGCTGTAGCATGTGCAGTAGCCACATGCTGGTAAGTAGCCACATCTTGGCAGACAGGCTAAACCAGGCTGGGGGCAACTGACATGTCTCAAACTCATAGGTGAGTTAGAAGCTATGTCTACCCCAAATGTGAAAATTTTTTTTAGGGAATGGTCAAATGAGAACAGTTTGTTTCAATGACCATGAAGGTGGCTGAAGTAGGAATTATGGAGCTCTGAGAGCTTGGTCAGACATCCAAGATGCCAAGGTCATCCACTGCATCCAAGGCTAATACCAGTCACCTTGATTTTTGTCTTACCACTGGACTTTGGTGACTCTGGAAGATAGAGTGGGATCATCAACTTTATGCAACTCTGCTTCACTTAAACCCAATTCTTTTATAAATCAAGACATCACCCATGTTGTCACTGATCCTCTTTGAAAATGAAGGACGAACAACAGCATAGGTAATGAATGTCAGAGTAAGAGTTCCAACCTGAGTCTTTGGTTTTGTTGAGTTGGCAGTGGTTTGAGGAAATCCAGTTCAAGACATCTAAGAGGCAGTTGGTGATGCTTCACTGTAGCTCAGGAGAGAAATGAGTGTTGGATACATGTAACTGAGAATTATCTTCATATAGAGGATAATTACTCTATGTCTGCAGAGTCTGTGCCTTGAATAAAACCTTAGAGGACTCCCATGGCAAATGGGTATGACATGAAATGAAGAACCAGAAAAGTGAACTGGCATAAAGGAAAGAGTTCTGGATATGGAGTCCAAATACAGGGAAAGATGCAACCTTCCATTCCGATAACAAATCTTAAGACTGCTGAGCTCACATTTATGGACAATCTAAATATTATAAAGATTCTTTGTGATCTTTTTTTCTATTCTACACTCATCAGGTAGGTTCAATGGGTAGGGTGCTGGACCTGGTATCAGGAAAATCTGAGTTCAAATTTGTCCTCAGACACTTATCAGCTGTGTGACCTTGGGCAAGTCATTTAACCTCATCTGTCCTGGTTTTCTCAAATGTAAAATGGAAACAATATTGCACCTACCTCTCAGGGTTGTGTGAGGATAAAGTGTAAAGCACTTTGCAGACCTAAAAGCTCTACATAAGTACTAGTTGTTTCTGTTGTCATAATCATAGTGGAAAAGGAAGGGAATGACTTCAACCTAAATGTCATTATACATCTTGTGTGTGTGTGTGTGTGTGTGTTATTTCATGAATTTTTATTGTAGTGCAATGTAAAGAGTTCTGATTTTAGAGTCAGGGCATCTGGATTTGAATACAAGCTCTGCCACTTACTACCTCCATGATCTTGGGCAAATTACTTAGTTTCTTTGGGCATCATCAGGAGGAGACTGGAGTAGATGATCTCTAAAGTTTCCTGTAGCTCTAAGTATATGATACATTGCCAACAATGACATATCAGTGAATTAATGGCCAGTGAACTGAGAGATGACATCTCTTAAGTGCTTTAAGATTTCATAAAGCATCTTATATATTTTTCCTCCTTTGATCTTCTTAATATTCCTGTGGTACAAATGAAACTATGCCTATTTTACAAAGGAGAAAACCTGTAGAGGACAATGTGAGTCAAAAGTA
>JAQQSW010016731.1:0-11612 GCA_028646575.1 Pseudocheirus occidentalis | reverse complement strand
TTGTGGTTAAGATTGTGCACTTCAGTTCCTAATTAATGGAAACAGGACAGGACAAAGGTCGGGGGGGGGGGGAAAAGGGGTGGTTTTTTGGGTATATAAGCAAACTTGGCATCTTTAATTTTGCCTCTCCTACTGGACCGCCTCTAGTAGCAAGACCACCCTTCTTGAAAGAAGAAATAATTAAATAAATCCTTCCTGTTTCCCCTTGGAGATCTCTCTGCTTATTTTTATTTGGGCAAGGGTCGTCTTTGTCTCACACAGTTCTATAAGTCCATCATAACCAGGCACTTTTCTGTTTGTCCAGTTCTCTTTCACCTTCCTCCCCTCCACATATTCTGATCTAAGAGCACTGGCTTCCTTGTTAGTCTTCACACAAGACACCCTATTTATTTCCTAACACTGTATTTTTACTGGTTGTTATCCCCACCTGGAATTCTCTCCTCCCTCCTCATCTTCATCTCCTGACTTCCTTCAAGTCTCAGCTAAAACCCTGCCTTTTACCAGAAGCTTTCCCCAACCTTCCCTAACGCTAATACCTTCCCTCTGAGATGAGTCCCAATTTATCCCACCTATATCTCCTTCCTATAGGGTCCTTTGTTATGTAAATCATGCCCCTGAGATCAGTGATTATTGTTTTGGTTGGTTTTTTTTTTTTTGTATCTTCAATGCCTGGACCATAATAAGTGCCTAATAAATGCTTGTTGATGACTTCCATTTTCATTTATTGAATGATGGAACTGGGTGAGATGATTGACAGATCAAAGTATTGAGTGGTTTAAGTTAAATGTAACAATAGAAGCAGTTTAACCTAATTACAGCATTAAGAGCACAGCTGGAAGGGGCATCAGAGGCCATCTGTAACTCTCATTTTACAGGTGAGGAAACCGAGGTTCAGAAAGGTGAAAGCCCAAGATCATGTAAGAGGTGGCGTTGGGATTCAAGCCCAGGTTCTCTGACTCCAAAGCCAATATACTTTCTACCTTAACATGTTGCCTCTTTGTCTATTTTAAGATGGCAAGGCTTAATCTTCCCCAGAGACATTAAGCTATAGTCAAAAAGGGTGATTTTGATCCAGGAAAAAGGAACTTGAGTTAGGTCAGAATCAGTGGAGTTGAACTCTTAGAGCTCCTCCTGCAGGCTCATGAGTAGAAGGTGCTTGCCATGGAAATCTGAGGGATAGACTTGATTAAAGAAAATGTGAAAAAGACTAAATCATTGAGTACTGAGGGGGTATATAAAGAAACTTAGCCTTCTTTTGGAAGCTAGTGATGCTGCAGAGGATGGATTGCTGGGCCTGGAATCAGGAAGGCTCATCTCCCTGAGTTCAAATCTGACTTCAGACACTCACAAGCTGTGTGACCCTGGGCAAGTCACTTCACCATGTTTGTCTCAGTTTCCTCATTTCTAAAATGAGCTTGAAAAAGAAATGGCCAACTCCTTCAGTAACTTTGCTGAGAAAATCCCAGATGAGGTCACAGGGAGTCTAATATGCTTGAAATAATTGAACAACAACAAAACCGTAGTCCACCACAGTCCTCTCATGGTTTTACACAAAAGGGCTTCATATGCTGTTCCTTTGCTAGAGGATGCAGAAGGAATGTAGGCCAATTTGACAACCATGAGGAGAGGGAGTCTTGAGGCAGCCTAAAATTCTAACAGGCAGACTTTGAAATGTTTACAAAATCAGCAAAGAGTAAAAACAGACAGAAATTTAAGGAGACCATGGAAGGAAAAGAAAGTCATTAATGGAGCAAGTAGTCTTTCGAGGGACATTTGGCATCTAAATGGTACTAATTTTTGGTAACTCAACAAATCTCTAATTTTGCTAATGCAAACTACAACTTCTCCTTGTCGTTGGCAAATATTTATCCTGAGTTGCATTTGCAGAAAGAGAGAGAGAGAGAAGGATGGAAAAAAGAAAGAATGAAAGAAGGAAGGAAGGAAGAGAAAGAAAGAAATGAAGGGAGGAAGGTAGGAAGAAAGAAAAAAGAAAGGAAGAAAAGAATAAATGAAGAAAATAATCACCTAGTGAGTAATTTTGCGGGGATGAAAGTCATTATTAATATCTGCAAACACAGAGACCAGTGATACAAAGTAGTCTCTTTGAATTCATTCAGTTCAAGCATCTGCTGCAGCAAAATCAAAACCCCAAATCCTAGAGAGCCTCACCCTTGTCCCATGCCATCTAACAGGGCATACTCCTTAGTGCCATTAAAAAAAGACCTCCTAGATTTGACATCCCAAGTGACTAAGCTTGACATTAACAAGAACTACGAACTCCTGCTATGTTTTTCACAGACACGAAAAGGTTCTCTGCTCATGAAACAGAAGGGGAAGCCAGTCTCTTCTCCTTTTTGCCCCATATTACTATGTTTCTTAGAGTTTTAGGCCATTCCCTTCTTCCTTGGGGGCCAGCACTTAGCTTAGCCCCTGAAGCAAAGTTTTCAGGGTTTTAAAATGTAGAGAGCCAAAGGAGAAAGAAAGAACAGTGATAGCCAAGATTTGTTCACTGTTTTTTCCCATCTGAATTCACCCAGCTGTCATGTCACAAAGCAGAGAAGTGTTCAGAACTTGGAGGAAGGTTGATTGAATGGAGATGCTATCAAGGTGTTTCTATGGCACTTATTACCAAACCACCTAGCTCCCTTGACTGAAATACTTGGATTGCAAATGTCAAAATGAGGGCAAGGAATACATTCCCTGAAAGATTATGTTTCTCTTAATAGCACACATTGCTTTTTTTTAATGCTTTCTCTCCCTTCTTCCTCTGCTGACTCAAGGTCATTAAAAGACCCAAAGTTCAATTATCTGAGATAATGGGGAAGATATGAGCAATTTAAATACATAATCCCTCAAAGTCACTTTAGCCAACAACATTTTCTCCCAGAACCGCTTACAAGAACCACGATTAACTGATTTTCAGCTTTTCTTTTGCCTTGTCTCTAGCATACTCTGTAGTATACTCTAAGAATTCCATGTATACTTTATACTCTAAGTATATCCTGTGTATACTCTATACCAGGCACAGGGAACCTATGGCCTAGAGAACCTAGGGGGCCACACATGGCCTTGAGGCTGCAATCCAACTAACAAAAGGTCCAAAAGTAGATAAGAGAAGGGAGAATAAATATTGCTGGACCAGGATAATCTCCAAATATGGCTAACTAGTCTCCAAATAATACACCTCAATAAGTCCTTCACAATTGCTAGGCAATTTTTTTTTTTGGCTTTTTGGAGCAGACTTTGGACTTGCCCAGGTCACACGGCTAGGAAGTGTTAAGTGTCTGAGGTCGATTTGAACTCAGGTCCTCCTGACTCCAGGGCTGGTACTGGAGTGAATACTGAGCCACCTAGCCACCCCCAAGGCAATTTTATAATTTAAAAAATTATGTTGTTATTAATAATAACTTCAAATTTATATAGGTTTATATACTTAAATTTGTATAGGGTTTAGAAAGTAAAGTAGATAAACAAATGTTATTATTCCCATTTTACAGATAAGGATATTAAGTTTCAGAGAGGCCATATTTGTGAGTTTAACATGGCTAGTGATGGTCAGGATTCAAACTCAGGTACTGGTTCTTCCTATCCAGTGCTCTCTTCATTGCAAAAATGCTTCCACATCTCTCATCCATCCATCCATCCATCCATCCATCCATCCTTCCACTCACCCACCCACCCACCCATCCATCCATCCACCCACCCACCCACCCATCCATCCATCCACCCACCCACCCACCCATCCATCCATCCACCCATCCATCCATCCATCCATCCATCCATCCATCCATCCATCCATCATCTACATCTAAATTGCCAAATCTAAAGACCTTTTCTCAGTCCTCATCCTTCTTGACCTCTCTGCCACCTATAACAATGTCATTCACCTTCTTCTTGATACCTTCTCTTGGTTCCATGGCACCATTTTCTCCTGGTTCTTTCTCCTCTCTGATCAGTCTTTTTCAGGCTTTGAATTGATTTTCACCCAGGCTACATCTATGAAGCATGGGCATATCATACCCTCATATTCTGTCCTGGGCTCATTTTTCTTCTCCCTCTACACTGTTTCACTTGGTGATCCCATCATCTCTCATGATTTCAATGATCTTCTCTATGTAAATGATTCTCAGGTATAAATATACCTGACCTCTCTCCTGATTTCCAGGCTTGGATTTCCAACTACCTACTACTAGTCACATTGAACTGGATGTACCAGTCATCTTAAACTCAAAATATCCAAAAGTAAAATCATCTTTTATGCAAACCCTGCCTTCTCAACTTCCTTATTCCAGGGTACTGCCATCCTTCCAATTACTGAGGCTTGTAACCTAGGCATCATTCTTGGCTCCTCATACTCTAGCACACTCCCATAACCAATATATTGCCAAGTCCTATCAATTTTACCTTCATATTATTTCTTGTATATGCCCATTCTGTCTCTGACACTGTTACCACCTTGGTACAGACCCTCACCACCTCACACTGGGGCTATTACAACAGCTGCTAGTGGGTCAGCCTGCCTCCAGGTTTTCCCCATTCCGAACTACTCATCTGTCAAAGTGATCTTCCTAAGGCACAGATCTGACCATGTCACACCTTCTACCACCATACTTAATAAGCCAGTGAAACCCCATTACGTCCAGGATTGAATATAAATCCTCTGGCTTTTAAAGCTTTTCACAACCTGGCTTCTTTCTACATTTCCAGTCTTCTTAGACCTTATTTCCTTCCTCTCTCCCCCTAATCTGCAACCCAGGGGCATGTTTTTATTGTGTTTCAGTCATTTCAGTCATGTCTGACTCTTTGTGACCCCATTTGGGGTTTTCTTGGCAAAGATATTGGAATGGTTTGCCATTTCCTTCTCCCATTCATTTGACAGATGAGGAAACTGAGGCAAACAGGGTTAAATGACTTGACCAGTATCACACAGTTAGTAAGTGTCTGAGGCTAGATCTGAACTCAAGAAGAAGTCTTCCTGATTCCAGGTCTGGCTCTCTATCCACTGTGCCACCTACCTGCCCAAGGCTTGCTATTCCCCAATCTACTCCATAAACATGAATTTTCACTGGTTGAGTCCCATATCTCTCCTCCTCTCTGCCTCTTGGCTTCCTTTACATGTTAGTTAAAGTCCTACCTTCTGCAAAGACCTTTCCCGATTCCTCCACAATCTTGGTGCCTTCTTTCTGAGATTATTTCCAAGTTGTCTTGTTTGTACATGGTTCTTTGCTTGTCGTCTCCCCCATTAGACTATGAGCTCCTCAAGAACAGGGGCTATCTCTTACCTTTCTTGGTATCTTCAGTATCTTGGTATGCTTAGCACATAGTAGGTGCTTAATAAATACTTTTTGACTTCTCTCTTATTCAGTTATTCCCTGTGATTGTTTTTCCCACTCTCCTCTGATACCTCAACCTTATACTCACCTACATTTAGCTCAGATTATTTTTCCTTTCTTACTTTACTGAGGAAACTGAGACCTGCTGCACAGTGTCCCTCAAATCCCTTCCTCCTACCTCAGAACCTTCTCAATCATACTCCCAGGTTGCATCTTGAACTGCCTCCTAGTCCCAGGTGATGCTCCAGGTTTAAATTACTCTGAAGTTTTACACCACTAAGTCTATATCTTAAAAGCCCCTACTGGTGTTTTTTCCCCTTTCATGGCAGCCAGAGGCCACAGTTAGTTCAAATCAAAAGTATTTACTGAATTAGTACAGGAGGATTTATAATAGAACAACTTTATTTTTTTTTTTTAGAGAGGGGAAGGTAGGGCAATTGGGGTTAAGTGACTTGCCCAAGGTCATACAGCTAGTGTGTGTATGTGTGTGTGTGTGTGTGTGTGTGTGTGTGTGTGTGTGTGTGTGTGTTAGGTATCTGAGGCTGGATACGAACTCAGGTCTTCCTGACTCCAGGGCCAGTGCTCTATTCACTGTGCTACCTAGCCTCCCCAGAACAACTCTTTCTCCCAACTCATCTCCCTGTATACAAATTCAGCTTGGGGCACACTCTCACATAAAGATATCATTGGAAGGCAAAATGAGCAAATACAGGATAGTGAATGACCAGCTCACACGTGTGAGGAACACATGTGTATGCTTCAGGGTCTCGAATATCTCTGCATCACTCCTCTTTAGGTGACCCATACTGGCGGGACACAGGACTGACTCTGTTGAACACAATGGAGCTGCTCTCTGCAGGGCATGTTTCTCCTCTGGTTAGGTATAATCTCCATTACCTTCAGCTTCTAGGTGAGCTGAAATTCTTGGGCAGTGAGCTGCTAAGCTCTTTCTCTTAAAGAACCAAAATCCTTTTCTTATGACCAGTGGAAAGTCTTTCTAGTTCTCTGAGTTTTTCCTCTAAGTAGCAGGATCTCAGGCATCAAGATCTCTCTGTTTGAAGCTCTTTCTGTACATAAAGTTGTGAATCAGGAAGCATTATTTTTGCATTCTCCTCTCAGGCTATATGCAAATACTTATCTCCAATGGCTATGTGCTTCTGCTGCAGGATGTCACTGCTGATAGCAGTGGGGTAAAGGAGGAAAATCCCCTCCATGAGCTGATGGAACAAGTGAGTCCTCAAAAGCTGAGAGCACTCAGCTGACTGCTGCATGTCAGCTGACTCAACTAGGTTAGGGTCAGGTCACCATTTAAAAACTCATTCTCTCCAGTGAAAAGTTAGAAAAAGCTCCAAGGTCATCTATGTCCCTGGATAAGCAGTTCATTATTTCAGCCAGTGACTCACCCTGATACTTGACCTTTATGCAAATGTGGCTACTCAAAGGCTGAATCCTCCCATCAGAATGTCACCATTGCATGAACCCATTTAATGTCATCAAGTAAACAGGCAGACTCAATGGAGTAACCTGCCTTTGCAAGGTATCTTCATCTTCCTTTTTCCTCAGCCTCAGAGGAAGAAGTGTTACTTCCCACCACAGTAAACACATATTACTTAGCTCCTACGAGATGTCAGGCATTATGCCAAGGGCCCCTAACCTCATCCATCTCTGTCTTAAGCTCATTTACTTTTGTCTACTCTATCTTGTTGATCCATTTCCACTTTCTCTTGGGTCTTCAGCCTCTGGTTCTCCATTAACCCGTTCCCATTTTGCCTATACACATGCTCAGGTTTTCCTTAAAACTACTTTCTTTCCCTCAGGTTTTCTCAAACTACAGTGAGCTGTTCCCTGGACTTGTCCAACTGGATATCCTTTTGGTACCTAAAATTCAACATTTCCTTAAATCAATTCACCTTCTCTGCAAAACCTGCGCATCCCCATTTCTGTTACTGGAATCACCTTCCTCCCAGGGTCTTGAAATCTGTTCTTACCTTTGATGTTGCTCTTGCCTCTACTTCTCACATCCACTTAATTGCTAGGATCTTTTCCAGTCTCTCTCTACAATGTATCTTCAGCATCTTTTCCTTTCTAGTCCTACCAATACCACTGTAACTTAGCTACCCTACTCTCCCCAGTATAATGTCTCCAAATAATATAACAGTACCCAGGGACTATTTTGGTTTCTATTTGGTATTAGTATCCCCAGTACCTAAGATGATGTGTCTCCCAGACTGAACAGTGCTTTGCAGTCAGTAGGGCAGCTAGGTGGCACAGTGCATAGAATGCCAGGTCTAGAGTTAGAAGAGTTATGTTCTTGAGTTCAAATCTGGCCTCAGACATCAGCTGTGTTACCCTGGGCAAGTCACTTAACCATGTTTGCCTCAGTTTTCTCATCTCTTAAATGAGCTAGAAATGGAAAACCCCTCCAATATCTTTGCTAAGAAAAGCCCAAGTGTGGTCAAGAAGAGTCAGACATGACAGAAAAATGACTAAACAACAACAACAACAGCATTTGTAAAACTCAGATTTGTAATTGGATATATACAGAGAAATTCTTATAAACCTCACAGTTTCTGTGTGAAGAAGAAATGAAGGATTTTGGAGGACTTTGGAACTGTGAAGAAAGCCAGAGAAGGGCAAGACTGGGAGGATTTGAGAAACCACAGAAGAATCCTTTAGGAGAAAGAGGATGAGAAGGGTTCAAGAAGAAGATAATTGAAATCAGGGGTGTTGTGAGGCTTGAATAAGATGATGGGGGCCAAGCACTTTGCAAATCATAAAGCACTATCTAGATGCCTGTTGCAGTGATTGGTGCAGTGGTTGTTTTTGTTGTTCTACCGTTACCAGGGCTCCAGTCTGGTGATGACTTCATTCCCTGAACCTTTATTACTGAGCTACTGATGAGTGCAAGCAAATGTTTATAGAACAATACAGGTGTATGCTGGTAAATGTTTAACAACCAGGTTGTAATGGGGGAGGGGTAGAAATGTGAGTACATACACTTAATTTCTTGTTATTATGAGCACTTTCTTAAGTCTACATGATTAACAGAGAATTAAGTGAGTCCCGTTTGTCAACTTGTGAGGCATAAATACTCACAAAGAAAATGTATAAATCAGCTTTCACCAGGTTAGAGCTGACTCTAGCACAGCCCTTATTACAATGCAGTATGAACAATTGGCAAGAAAGGGAAAAGAAATTGTTCTTTCAAGGTGCTGAAGCAGTGCTAACCAGGTCAGAAAGAAAAGTAGGACAGCTCCAGACTTGAAGACACTCACAAGTACTCTGCCTCAGAATTTGTCTGAGACAAATTCAAGCAAGAACAACAAAGACTGATAGACTCATTTCAGGTGAGTATGGAGATCAAGGAAAATGTTGTGGCAACCTGTATAAGTTATGCAATTAAAAATGATTAACAATGGCTTTTGTTTATACATCACACTAAGTTTTGGACATGCCAAATTCCTGTCTTGAAACCAAGTCTTTCAATAACAAAGAAGTTAAGCAAAAGCAATTGATTTAGTGACTATATCTGCCAGTATACATTCCATTCTGTCATTACAGAGGCAGAGGCCTTTTGGGGGAGAGAATGGGGGCAGGTCTTATTATCTATATCCTTTAAGTCACTTTTTGCTTTTTTAGTTATAAAGAGAGCAATGTTTGTCTTTCTGTCATGGTCAAACGACTTCTCTCTATACTTAAAGATCAGAATGGGTTTTCTCCTAGAAGAGAGAGAAGGTAAAGGGACTAGAGGAGCACCTGGCTGCTCTCCAGGTTGTCAGGGATATAAATGACACTGAAGAGCTCCTTAAAATGATAAAAGAGAGTACATATTCATATGGTATATTTATGCAGTGCATGAATAACGAGAGTAGAGATACTGAAAAGGATATAAATCCAAGAAAAGAGCCAGTAATAAAGCCCATGGTGACAGATATCTATACAGAAATGTATGAAGTATAGATAAAAAAAGAGCAAGCTAGATGAGAGATTCTAGCACTCAGAAGCAAATTTATCCTTAACATTATGGTGGGTTGAGATCCATGATTGGAATACAGCTCTGAAAGTGTATGCCATATGCCAAAGGAACAGAATAGCTAAAAGGGGAGAGTGGTGGAATAACATTGCACATTAAGAAATACTCATGGGGTGGCTAGGTGGCGCAGTGAATAGAGCACTGGCCCTGGAGTCAGGAGGACCTGAATTCAAATCCGGCCTCAGACACTTAACACAAAAACTAGCCATGTGACGTTGGGCAAGTCACTTAACCCCAATTGCCCTCCAAAAAGCAAAATCAACCAAAAAAAGAACTGCTATAAGAAATACTTACATGGGAGCTGCTAGGTGGCATTGTAGAGAGAACATGCACCTTGGAGTCAGGAGGACCTGAGTTCAAATCCAACCTCAGACACTTGACTCATACTAGCTGTGTGACCCTGGGCAAGTCACTTAACACCTTGCCCCCCAAAAATGTGAAAAAAAACCCTCAGAAGCAGAATGAAGAAGCATGTTGGAGACATTTGGGTAAGGACAAACTGAGGCATAAGTAGTTATGAAAGTGTATTGACAGGGGATCTTTTCAAGAAAGAGGAAACAAAGACAAGTTTGGGAAACATAAACCTTGCATTGAGGTGTAACACAGTCATGATAAGGAACATTGATTATCTTGATGTTTGTTAGAACTTTCTGGTGAAAAAGATGGAAAGATTCAGTGCAGGTGGATCCAGGAATGTTGGAATGGATAGATACTAAGGTAATTATTAAATAATTCAATGACAGTTTGAAAGAAGGCAGCCAATGGAATGCCTCAGGAATCTGCTTGGCCCTGGGTGGCTCAACATTTCTATCAATACCTTGGATAGAGGCACAGATACCATCCTTATCACCTTCGCAGATGAATGACAGAGTCAGAATGCAGAAAGATCTTAACAGGCTAGAACTCTGTGCCAAATCGAATAAGGTTTAATTTGATAGTGGAAAATGTAGCACATGATGGGGGAGAATTTGAGGAAAATTCAAACTAGACACAAAAGTTTTCTAGTGATGTTCTATACACACACACACAAACATACACACACACACACACACAAGGTAAAGAGGCTCATGAAAAATTTATCTATTCTCCAGGGCTTCAGGGAAAATGAAGTATTCCTTTTAAAGAATTCCTTTGAAAAAGAAAGGTTTCAATGTAAAAAACCAAGGAGGAGTCTGATAGTAGGGAGTCCTTCCTCAATGGATATATCCAAGCCTTGTCAGTTATACTGTAGAGTAGAAAGTCGCCTCAGTTTCCATTAATCAACAATAAATATCATCATCATCATCATCATCATCATCATCAATAATCAGCAAGCATTAATTAATCACCTCCTATATAACCAGCACTGTGCAAAGCTCTGGGGCCATGAAAGGCAAAATAACACAGCCCTTGCTCTCAAGGAGCTTACATTCTAATAGGATTTCTCCCATGTACTTAAGTAGGTACATTCACACTAAAAACAAAGTAGAAGGAACTTAAACTAAAATGGGGAAACACTAACAGCTCAGGGGACCAGAAAGACCTCCTGTAAAAGTGCCTTCTTAATCAAACCTTAAAGGAAGTCAGGAAAACCAAAGAGGAAGTATATTAATGAAAGTATGTTTTATATTATATTACCATTTGACTTCCCTAAATCTTTGGCTGGAGAGTCATAGAATTTCCAGGTGAATGATACTTTACAGGCTGTCTAGTCCTGCCCTCCCATTTTACAGATAGAGACTGAGTCCCAGAGAGGTGACTTACCCAAAATCCCTTGGGTAGTAAGCAGATGAGCTAGGAGTCAAACTGAGATTCTCTGAGTTCAGATCCTTAGGTAATCTCAAAGGTTCCTCTAATAGTCATTTTCTAATTTAATTGAGAAAAAATACTATGCTTAAGAAACAGGACAATCGGGGGTGGAGCCAAGATGGTGGCATAGAAGCAGCAAAGCACCACAGCTCCCACACAAACACGCTAAAAAACTCATAAAATGGGACGCTAAACAGATTTTCAAGCTCCAAAACTCTCCAAAAGACAGAAAGCACATCTGTTGCTACAGGCAGCTCAGCAGGCGGGGCTCTTCACAGCAGTCTGGGACCCTGGGCAGAAACCCTGGCTGGGCCGCCCCGTCTATAGGAGAGCAGATCAGCTGCACTGGAGGCACAATTACCACATCTATCAGGCCAGAAGAAAAAAAGGCTAAGAGAAAGGTCAGTGGATTTTGCTAACTGGGGAGGAGAAGAGCGGATCCGGCCAAACTGCTCCCA
>JAQQSW010016730.1:0-10000 GCA_028646575.1 Pseudocheirus occidentalis | reverse complement strand
AGACTTCAACTTTCAAATATCTATGGTTTCATCAGTGTGAGTACCTACTTCACAGACACAGACCACAACCCTTTCATACTTAGTTTAGAAGATGGTTTCATAAATTGGTGAACTAAAAAAAAATCCTTACTTTCTGGAGATATCTCTCTAAATTCAGGTAGGCTGGTGCTTAGAAGACAGGCCCACATTCAGTCAAGGGGCCCATACTTAAAATTTCTTCATCTTGGGAGGATTTGATAGAATTCTCATTCTGGCACTGCCGTGGGTCATGTCCACACTGATGAGGCATGGTAGGAGACTTATAAGTAGACAAAAAATGAGATACGGATTTACTCTGTGATTCTATTATATGATTGTTGATAGCTTGATTTTCTTTGAAAACTGCTCATATCCTTTGACCATTTATCTATTGGGGAATGACTCTTCCTCTTTTATATTTGAATTGATTCCTTTTATATCTTGTAGATGGGACCTTTATCAGAGAAACATGTAAATTCCCCCCCCTTCTATTTCCTGGTTCCCTTCTAACTTTGATTACATTTGATTTCTTTATTAAAAAACTTCTAAATTGTATGTAGTTAAAGCTGTCCATTTTCTTTTGTGTGATCTGTTCCGTCACTTGCCTAATTATTAACTCATTTCCCATTCATAGATCTGAATAGCACTTTCTCCTTTGTTTCTCTAATTTATTTAGGACAGTCCCTTTTATATCTCAGTTATGTGTCCATTTGAATCTTATTTTAGCATTTGGTCTGTGGTGTTTCTTTACTGTTGCCCAGGAGTTTTTGTTAAATAGTTTGTTCTGAAAAGACCTTAGCTTAAAAATGTCAGGATCTCTCACTGTATCTGGGGTCATTGCCAGTCATCCTGACCTTTGCCTTTCCACTGGACTCTGATGACCCTGGAGGAGATAGTGAGGTTGATGGCTTTGCACATCCCTGCCTCACTTAAATGTAATTCACACTTGCAAGTCAAGACATCACCCTGTAGATGTTATTGGTCCTCCTTTAGAAATGTTTGTTTATTTTTGTATGTTGTATACTTAACACAATCAACTGATTGCTCTCCCTCTCTCTCTGTCTCCGTCTCTCTGTCTCCCCACCTCTTTCTCTTTCTCTCTCTCTCTCTCTCTCTCTCTCTCTCTCTCTCTCTCTCTCTCTCTCTCTCTCTCTCCCTCTCTCTCTGTCTCCCCACCTCTTTCTCTCTCTCTCTCTCTCCCTCTCTCTCTGTCTCTGTCTCTCTATGTCTGTTTCTCTCTCTCTCTCTTAAAAAAAAGCATCAACTTGTTTGTTTGTTTGTAGTATAGTTTGAAATTTTGTACTGATAGATTCAGTTCCTTCCCACTTTTTCATTGTTACCTTTGAGATTCTTGACCTTTTTGTTCCTCCATGTGAGTTTCATGATTTTCCTGGTTATACAAAATATTCGTTTGGGAGTTCAATTGTTATAACTTTGAATAAGTAAATTAATTTAGGTAGCATTATAATTTTCATTATATTATCTCGGCCTACCCATGAGCAATTAATGTTTTTTCAATTATTTAGGTCTGTCTTTATTTCTTCAAAGAATGTTTTATAGTTAAATTCATATAGTTTCCAAGTGAATCTTGATAAATACACTCCAAAATATCTTATGGCTTCTGTAGTTATTTTGAATGGAATTTCCTTTTCTAATATGTCCTGCTCTGGCTTTTTTTGGTTATATGTAGGAATGCTGATGACTTATGTGGAAATTTATCTTATATCCTGTAACTTGGATGAAGTTATTTTAATTAATTTTCAGTTGCCTCTCTAGTATTCTCAAAATACATCATCATATAATCTTCTAAAAGCCATAATTTCATTTACTCTTTGCTTCTCCTTATTCTATTTCTCTTTCTTGTCTTATTTCTATCTCTAGCACTTCTAGTACTGTGTAGCTGTTAATTATAACTAGGCATTTGTAGGAAAAAAAATACAAGTTTCTCTGATAAATATCCTATAATAGTCAGTAACAATGGGCATCCTTGCTTTGCTCCTGATATTTTTGGAAAAGTCTCTAGCTTTTCTCCATCACTCATAATGTTTACCCTCGAATTTAGGTAAATAGTATTTACTATGTTAATTCATTCAACATTCAGCTTGCTTTGATTAAGTTCCTACTATGCTCCAGGCACTGAGATGGCTACTGTAGATACCAAGACAAATATAAAACAATTCTTATCTTCAAAGGGTTTGTATTCTATTAGGGGAAAAAGCATTATTATTAATTATTAATAACATTAATAGAAAACAAATACAAAATAATTTCTTGGGGGAGGGCACTAGCAGTTGGGAGGATTAGGCTAAGTACATAGAGCACTGGGCCTGGAGTGAGGAAAACTGAGTTTAAATTCAGCCTCAGATGCTTACTAGCTGTGTGACCCTGGACAAGTCACTTTACCTTCTTTGCTTCGGTTTCCTCATCTGTAAAATGGGCTGGAGAAGGAAATGGTAAAGTGTTTTAATATCTCAGCCAAGAAAACCCTAAATGGAATTATGAAGAGTCAGACACAATTTAAATGATTCAACAGCAACAAAAACCTAACAGTCTAGTGCTTCCTTGAAGGAAACAAGGTAGGCAGGTAAGAGGGGATGCATTCCAGGCATAGAGATATAGCCTGTGTAAAGCCATGGAGACAGGTGATGGATTGGGGGATCAAGTCAAGCCAGTTTGAGATGCTGAGTAGTGTGCAGGGGACAGTATGGTGTATGCACACACACACACAGAGTCTAGAAAGGAAGACTGGAGTGAGATTGTGAAAAAGGTCTTAGAGACAAACAGAGAAGTTGTATTTGGTCCCGAAGGAGAGAGAGAGCTCCAGGAATTTCTGGAGCAGTGAAGGAGGTTTGTCTTTTTCCTCTAATACCGAGCACAGTGCCTTGGACCTTGTGGGGACTAAATCAGTGCTCCTTAAATGAATCAATGACCTCTATTTTTACACCACTTTACAATTCACAAGGTATCCTTCTTGTAACAACCCTGTCAAGTAAGCGATATGATTATATGATTATACTCATTCTCCTGATGAAGAGATAGAGTCTGGGCAGATTCTGCTAACTTGTCCCTGCTCCTGGGGCAAGCAGCAGCAGGGACAGGACATGGCCCTGTGTCCAAGGATCTTTCTGTTCTCTGGTGGTTGCCTCTTAAGGCAATTTTTGAAAATGACTTTAATTGCACAATTAGATTCAAGGGCCAGGATGTGTGGCAGGGAGGTGAGAAGGACTGAGAAATTCTCCCTCTCTCTCCACTGAGCCATAGATCTGGCCCAGAAACCCAAAGCCTGCTAGTAGACTCCATCCATCAGCTTCTTTCCTCGTCAGCAGCATGGGGAGAGGTCCCAGGGAAGGTTGGAATAATTTGTTGTGAAGGCCTGGTTAGTTTCCCTTGGGGATTTCAATTAGCCTAGTTCTCCTGGTCTTCCTGAAGGCAGATAATGGAGAGATGGCTGTATTGGGCCAGGGCCAGGACACAGAGCCCTGGAGCCCCAGACAGCTTCATGCATGGCCTAAGGCTCTAGACAGATGTTTCTCTCTCTCTCTCTTTCTCTTTCTCTCTCTCTCTCTCTCTCTCTCTCTCTCTCTCTCTCTCTCTCCCTCTCTCTCTCTCTCTCTCTCTCCTCTCTCTCTCTCTTTCCTTCTTTCCCTCCCACTCTCCTTCCTTCTCTCTCTCACTCCCTCCTTCTCTTTCCCTCCCTTTCTCCTTCTTTCTCTCCCCATCTTTCCCTCTCTCTCCCTCCTTTTCTCCTCCCTCCTCTCTCTCCCCATCCTCTCCCTTTCTCTCTTGTCCTTCTCTCTTCCTTCCCTCTTTCTCCTTTTTTGCTTTCTCTTTTCTCCCTTTCTCTTTTTTCTCTCCCTTCCTTCCTCTCTCCTTTCTTCTTTCCCTCCCTTTGCCAATCACTTTCTCTTCTTTCTTTCCTCTTTCCCTTTCTCTTCTTTCTCTCACCCTCCTCTCCTCCCCACTCTCTTCCTCTCTCTCCTCCCTTTTCTTTTTCTCTCTCCCTTCTTCTCTTCCTAATCTCTCCTTTCTCTCCTACTCCTCCCTTTCTTTCTGTTCTTTCTTCTCTCTCTCCATCCCCATCACCCCCTCCATCTTGCTCTCCCACCCCCTCATCCCTTTCTCCATCTCTGATGTCTCCATCTCTCTACCTCAGGAAGAGATCAGCATGACATTTATTTTACTCCTCTCAGACCAGGAAGAGCCCTTAATGAGAATTGATCCCTTATTTAAAGCTACTTTGCCCCTCTGCTAATGAAGGAGGAAAGGCTTGTGGATCCTTTGTAATTAACCCTTCATTCTACTTTCCCAGTCTTTGTCATAGGTATAACCATAGGTGAGGCAGAAAAGACTCCCTGCACCCCCTCCCCAGCCTCCATGCCTTTGGATCAATAACCCCTGCTGTTCCACAGTCTGAGATTTTCACAGGGGTGTCCCTTGGACAGGAAGTGACATCACAAGCTCTGACAGATACTGTGCATGCTGGAGTTTGGCTCTAGACTAGAAGGCAGTGCGGTCCAGTGGAATGACCCCAGTCTGTACATCAGGAGTCCTGGGATTGATTCAACCAATCCAGTGATGTACAAGCATTTATTAAATAACAACTCTGTTCCAGGAAGTGCACTAGGCTCAGAGGTACCAGTAGAAAGAATGAAACAATCCCTTCTTATAAAGCAGCTCATTTTTTTTCCTTTTTGAAGGGGAGAAGGCATGGCAATTGGGGTTAAGTGACTTGCCCAAGGTCACACAGCTAGTAAGTGTTAAGTGTCTAAGGCCAGATTTGAACTCAAGTCCTCCTCACTCCAGGACCTCTGTTAACTGCACCATCTAGCTGCCTCTGCAGATCATTTTCTAAAGGGAGAGAACAAGTGCATCAAAAAAATTATACACCCAAAGAGATCATAGAAGTGGGAAAAGGACCCATATGTACAAAAATATTTATTGCAGCTTTCTTTGTGGTGGCAAAAAACCCCCGGAAACTTAGGGGATGCCCATCAATTGGGGAATGGCTGAACAAGTTATGGTATATGAATGTAATGGAATACTATTGTGCTATAAGAAATGGGAAGGAGATGGACTTCATAATTACTTGGAGAGGCTTATGTGAACTGATGCTAAGTGAGAAGAACCGAACCAGGAAAAATTTGTACAGTCACAGACACATCATATGTGTGACAACCAACCTTGATAAACTGGACTCCTCTCAGCAATGCACAGTTAAAAGACAACTCTACAAGTCTCAGAATGGAAGGAGATGTCTACATTTAGAGAAAGATCTAGAAAGACCAGAGTTTAAATGGAGACTGAAGCAACACGTGCTATTGTTCTTTTCCATGTTTGGTTTTGTTTCTTTTTTGTTTCTTTTCTTTCCCATTATTTGCTCCATTGGTTACAACGCTTCTACACAATCAGACTATTATACAATGTGAAAGTGTTTGCAGATTCCATATATGATGGTACGCCACCATGGGGGGGGAGAGGGGAGAAAATCTGAAACTCAAGTGATTCTGTAACTGAATCTTATAAACTAAAAGTAAATAAACAAGTCAAGAAAAGAAGAAGAAAAAATTATACAAAGTAACTATAATAAGTACTGAAACAGAGGCAAAGAGTGGGTGAGTGACTTACCCAGGGTCACACAGCTAGTAAGTATCTGAGGCTGGATTTGAACTCAGTTCTTCCTGACTGAGAACCTGGCACTCTATCCACTGTGCCTGCTACCTAGCTGAATAATTTGAAAATTATTCAAGGGTTGCAAATAGTTGTCTTTACATCCTGGTTCCCCCTTTTTCCCTGCTCCTGAGACGTTCTAGTATGATCTTAAGAGATCTATCAGCCCTGGGATAGGAGGGGTGGGATTTTCCTCCTTATACCTCAGTTTCCCTTTTCCTCATTGCTTCTGAGAGGTTCTAATGTAGCATGAGAGGTCTACCTGAACTGGACTGGGTGATGCAGGGCTCTGGCTTTCAGGGGAGGGGATGGCTGCGGTCCCTGGGGAAGCAGGGACCTGTTTTTCCCCTGCCTGAAGACTGAGCAAGGAGACTGGGACTTACGATGGGCAAATGTCAGAGACCCAGACTGGACAGAAAGACAGGGGTGCAGGGGAGGCTCAGAGACAGCCAGGGACAAAAAGCACAAAGGTCTGAAGAACAGTAATTGCTGGCATTCTCGTAACAACTCTGGGAAGTAGCTGCTATCTTTACCTTCATTCTCCATTAGAGTAAACTAAGGCAGATAAAAGTGAAGTGACTTGTCCAGGATCACATGGCTATTAAGTATCTGAGGCTGGATTTGAACTTGGATCTTCCAGACTCCAGATCCAGTGTTTTCTTTATTGTACCACTTAGATAGATGCCTCTGGGACAAAAGCAATTGGTCCCAGGGGATAGGAATTGAGGACTGGATCTGGTCCGATGCTGGTCCATGGGGACAGGAGAGGAGAAATGAAGGTTCCATGTCCCCCAGACCAGTGACAGAATTAGCTAGCAGAGACTGGCCAGGCTGTTCCTTTCCTTCCTGCTGAGTTTAAACTCCCATCACTTAAGCAGCGCATCCAGGAGGAGGTTGATCTGATGCCAATAAAACAGAGGAGGTGGTGTTCTTCACAGTCTTCTGGAGAAATGTATTTGTTATTAACTGCCCCTGCTGGACAGACTCCTAGCTCCAGGGAATCTAGTCCCTCCCTCTGAGGATGTGCCTAGCATCTCATCAGGTATAACAGTGGGTTACAAAATCATAGAAAAAATACAGGGGAAGGGGGAAGTCAGGACCTTGGACAACTCACCCCACCCCTGTAGCCCTCTGTTTTCTTACAGGTGAAAATATGAGTGAATGAATATTGTTTTGACCCTTTATGGATGCCGGTGGAAATCTTTGTGGGGTTTTGTGTTGGGTTAATTGCCACCCACCATTCAATGTATTGTTAGCTAAAGAACATGCATGGGAGTTGATGGCCCTTTTCCTTTTTTTGTAACTCAGGGTAAATAAAAGCTCCAAGAGAAGGAAAACCCTAGATGGGGGGGCCACAAGCCAAAAGACAGCTTTTGTGAAAAATCCCTCCCACAAGTGAACTTGATGCAAGCAAATCCAAAGCTTCTGCTCTGGGTTCTGAAAACAAAGAGAAGCAGCATGAGGAGGGTGAGCTGACCTCAGAGTTAACAAGACTCCAGGTCAAATTCTGCTTCTGACACCTACTGATCCTGGACAAGCCATTTAACCCCTCAATGTCCCCTCAGTAAAACACAAGGTGATGGCTTGTGTTGGCAGAGGGGGCTCCATATGCCAAGGACATCATTGGCTCAGTTCAAGAGGAGGAGAGATGACAGCAGTGAACATTTTGTATGCACCTACTGTGTACTCAGTATAGTAAGATGAATGAAGCTTAGGTGAGACTGATCCCTGCTGTCCTGGAGTCCACAGCCTAGAAGGAGAAGTCACAGACATCAGTAATCCCAACCTACAGCATTAAGAAGGGCTTCCATATTGAACAATAAGTTCAAAGTTCTTGGAACATGGTTGTCATTTAATAAATGTTGATTGCTGGGGGGTGATCATAGTGTTTTCCAAGATTTAAGAAGGAAAAATAGAATAATCAACTGGGACAGAAGGAGAATCTGGAAGGCTTTTTGGAGGATGTGGTATTGGCACTGAGCTTTCAAGGATGGGTAGGGAAGGGGGGAAGGGAAAGGCATCATGGTGGAATATAGCGTATATGATGCCCCAGGAGGAGTACTACAGGGCTACAAAGGCAGGGTAGGGCCAGCATGTAAAGGGCTTTGAATGCCAGGAATTTTAACTTGATTCCAGAGACAATAAGGAGTCCCTGAAGATTGTTGATTAGTGTAGAGGGATAGTCAACTATATTCATGAGGGCCAGTAGGCTGACATCAGACAAGCCTGAGCTATTTGCCCAGCATGGAGGTGTGCATATAAAAAAGTGTGCCTTGAAACAAGCTTCTGTCTTTTGCATTTCTACAGATGTGACTTCCAAATGTCCTTTCTCCTTGACAAGTGTGATCAAAGCATCTTCAGCGTTTCCTTATCCCAACCTTCCACTAATGCCCCTGAGGAGGAGTCTCTCTTTCTTTCTCCTCCCTCCTCCTCATCTCTTTCTTTCTGTCAGAAAGGAGAGAGAACCCAGTTTGCACACAGGAAGTTATGCTGAAGCTTTGGGTGACAGAGGGGTGATTTAATATTGGACAGGCTCCAGGGCAAAATCCCTAAATCAGAGTTACGGAGGGTGGGGGGAAACTCTACTTGTCCCACAAACAGAATCAGATGGATGAGTACAGAGGGAAGAATGCTGGATTGTGGTCAAGGGGCCTGAGTTCAAAAAAGGGCATTATATTTGATCTTTGAGGTAACGGGGAGCCATGGAAATCTAGAAAGCAACACACTTGGGTGGTTATACCTTCCCTTTGGCAGCTGTGCAGTTGATAAATTGGGATAGAAAGAGGTCTGAGTAAGGGAGACCCGTTTGGAGGCCACTTAACTTAGCCAAGCAAAAAAGGGATTAGGGCATGAACTCTGAGGGTGATGGATGTATGGGTAGAGAGCAGGGGATGAAAATAAACAACAGGGTTTACAATGGACTTAGTGCCACGCACTTCTGTTTTCATGGGTTCACTTTCAGAACCAGAGTGCTGGACCTGGAGACAGGAAGACCTGAGTTCAAATTTGGCCTCAGACACCTAAAAGCTGTATGGCCCTGGGTAAGTCACTTGACCTCAGTTTTCCTCAATTTCCTCATCTGTAAAATGGGCATAACGATAGCACTTAATCTCCCAGGGTTGTTGTGAGGATCAAATTGTAAAGCACTTAGCACAGCGTCCAGCACATTAGTAGACAATATATAAGTGTTAGCTGCTGCTATCATCATCATCATCATCATCATTGTCACCATCATCATCATCATCATCATCGTCATCATCATCATCATCACCATCACCATCATCATCATCATCATCATCACCACCACCACCACCATCATCATCATCATCATCATCATCCATGTTGTTGTTATTAATATTATTATTATTACCACCCAGACCTGGATTGGGGATTTTAGAGGAAACACTTGCAGACCTGCTATGTAACACCTGCTAGTGCGATGTACAGGCAGGCCAACTGATCTCTACATCGATCATCTCTTTTGGGTTCAAAGCTCTGGTCAGTCCAATGAAATGACCTCTCCAGTTTCTCTTGTTAGCATAGCGGGTAGGCAGGGAATGCCTTCTTTTTTGCTTGTATTTGCATCTTGGCACATGGTGAAATACCTGGCACAGAGTAAGCCTTTAATAAATGCTCTATCTACCTATCTGTCTGTCTACCAGCCTGTCTATTTTCTTTCTATCAGTCTTCTAATGCAAATTTTTATCACCAAAACCTTGCAAGATGTATCAGGGTCTGTGGGCTAGTTTTTTTTTAAGGACCTTACCTTAAACCCAAATGACTCTGGCTCTTATTGATTGGCCAACAATAGGTCCGAGGCCAAGTCCCACTTGGTCATTGTTTGGATCTGGGTTGACTCAGAGTGAACCTAGATATGAACTGTTTCTGTTTTGGCCAGAAACCCTGAGGACCTTCCCCTTCCAGACTGATTTTCTTTTGACTAGGTAAAAGAGGCCATTGTTTACCTCATTTCTTACCTAGCCTTAAACACTTAATGGGCGCTGCCTCAGTCAAACTGAGACTTGTTAAAGACCTTAGTTGAAAAAGACCAAGGTCTCCCAGGGCATCTGGAGTCGTCTCCAGTTGTTTGGATCTATATTTCTGCACAGCCCTCTCTCACTTAAATCCAGATCACTTGAACATCACGGCATCATCTTCCTGATGTCATAGTCCTCTTCAAGAATGAAGGACAAACAGTAGTCTATCATCTACTGTCTATACTTCTATCTGACTGTTTATTATCTATCTTTCTATCCTTCTAACATTTATCCACCAGCCTATCTATCTATCTATCTATCTATCTATCTATCTATCT
>JAQQSW010016729.1:0-11613 GCA_028646575.1 Pseudocheirus occidentalis | reverse complement strand
GAAGATGGAGGGAAGATGGGGTCTTATATACAGAGGAATCTAGGGGTGGTTCAGAGGAGAAGCCTGGGGAGAGTCTTCAAGAGGAGCCAATGAGGTCTGACTCCAGTAATGAGTTTGGGGAGGGACTTCATGTGGAATTAATGAGGTCAATGCAAGGGTGATTTGATAGGCAAGGGGTTTCCCAGAGCATGTACCTCAAAGATTCAAGGAGAGCTCAAGGTGGGGGGGAAGGGGGGGGGGGTCCCAGAGCCTACATCTCATCATTTCCACTTTGCAATGTCTATCTAATGGAGTGTTTTGGAGCTGAGGGCAGAGGGAGGAGTTTCATTCTTAAAAATGACTATTTTTGTACAATATTTTGTGCACAACTCAATGGATAATAGATTTCTGTTGATTAATATTTATTAAACCCCATTTTCCAAGTCAGTCTATGTCAGTGACAACTCCTTAGAAATAAAAGATATGAACATCAGTACCCATTAGTAACCAATTCCTTTTCTTTCCCAACAATTCAATTCATCCTTTCCCCATGGGTCAACTTCCAAGTAGTTTCTGTCCAGTGACAATATTGAGAACTCTCTCAGCCTTGGGTATGTAGAAATTACTAAGGGAATCACAAAACTACTCTCATAACCATTATTCTTAAAATCATCAACTCAGAGTTAGAGGGACAAATCCATACCCTATCCCTGAGATAAATTTGAGGATGTGGAAGCAGCAGAGAGCAGCAGAAAGAGCACTTGGGCTTGGAGTCAGAGTCTGAGGGTCTGGGTTTGAATCACCATTCTATTAGCTGTGACTTTGGGTGAGTCACCTAACATCTCTGAACCTCAGTTTCCCAGAAACTCAAAGTAGGAAGGGGCTTGTAGCAACAGCCACACCATCATACCCAGGATGACTGCTAGCACAAATTCTTAGATCTGCTTTACTAGGAAAGGTAGCTGTTTAAGAGGTCAACAATTTCTTTTTAATTACATTCACTAGTTCAGGGGAAAAGTCAGCACCTGAACTTCAGAGAAAATACAAGCCCAGAAATAAAGACCAACAGAGCTCTGACTGCCTGAATCAACTATATACTATATATATATATATATATATATATATGAATTAAGAGAGCCTTTACATCTGAGCACTCAGGGAGCTCTGAACATGCAGCTACTCGGAATCTCAACCAGGGAATCACAAGAGCCTTCTCAAAAGGGAGACCCCAAAGCAATATATACACTTCTCAGAGCTGGAAGGCATCATAATCCACTTGACTCAGTGCCTAATTAGAAATCAGCAAAAGATGTGAAAGCCTTCCTGCAAGCCTCCTCTAAGCAAGCTTCCCTCTCCCAATAGGTTCTGTGATTCAGGATGTATCACAGCTGGGCAAATAGATCTATTAATGGGTACAGGGTTTCAAGTTCAACTTACGTGTTAGAAGAAATCCCTTTATAGCATTCCTATGGGTAGTCACTAGAGATTAAATCTATTTTAGAAGTAATCTAATTCAAATCCCTTGTTTCATAGATGAGGAAATTGAGGCACAGGGAGGCTTAAACTCTGAAAATGATTAGAAATGAACATAGAGACCATATGATTAAATACTATTGGACCTCTTAATTGGTCAAAAATCACTGGTTTGAATGATATGAAGATACACAACTATTGGGGGATTAAGTACTAAGAAGCAATCATTGTCTCACCAAAGGGCATTCCTTCAGCCCCAACAGGCATCCTGGAATCAGGAAAATAAGAGTCCATATACAACCTCAGATACTTACTAGCTATGTGACCCTGGGAAAATCACTTTGATGCTGTCTGCCTCAATTTTCTTGTCTGTAAAATGAGCTTGAAAAGAAAATAGCAAACCACTCTGGTATCTTTGCCAAGAAAGCCCCAAATAGGATCATAAAGAGTTGGGTACAACTGGAAATGACTAAACAAAAAAAGTTATCATAGCTAGATCTCATTTTATCATTGGCCATAATACATCTGTTTCCAATGCCTGCTCCTTTTGCTATGGGCTCAGTCACTGCGAGCTCTTTACGGAGACTATTTATTGATAATGGCCTTCTTGACTTTTCTTATGACATGATGCTAGTCTGCTCAGCTGTCTTTGCCTGGCAATTAGCTAGCCTTTGTGCACATAGAAGCTGACAACAGTAGACATCTGAGACAGGGTTTCAAGTAAAAATCTAATATAAGCAAGGCTATATTTAAGTTAAATCACCTACCTCTTCTTTTCTCCTTTCGATACACCACAAAAGGCCACTTCTCTGGCCTTAATGCCTGTGTCTTCCTCATCTGTAAAATGAGAAACCTGGACTAGATGGTCTCTGATCCCTCCTAACTCTAAGACCTATAAGACCTATAAATCCTATAATAATAAATGTCTTTTAGATTGAATTGAGTTGAATATATTCAGCTCATCTGGGACCAAGAGAATTGAACTGAAATTAAATACAATGAAAGAAGGTTTTATTAACATGTTAACACTATGCTTGAAAGGAGACTACAGTGAGTCCTGTAGGGGGAGGAAAGAAGAGTACCTCTGGATTGGACCAAGCATACTGATGATATGGGCCATCATGGCTCTTAGTGAGGGAGGATTTCAGGACCACAGACAGAGAACTGAAAGAGCTCTTAGAGGTCACATAGTCAGTCCAATCTGCTTTCATAATCAAGGAAACTGAGAGCCAGAAAGGCCACTCACATTGCCCATGGTCACATAATAAGGTAATAAATGGTGGGATCAGGATTCGAAATAAAATTCTTAGACCCTAAGTCTAGTCCATATTATTTCCCCCAAGAAGAATGTAAGCTCTTTCAGGGTAGAAGTGGTTTCTTTTTTGTATTTGTATCCCCAGAAGCTATCACAATACCTGGTACATTTGATCATCATTGTCTAGTCATTTCAATCATTTCTAGCTCTTTGTGACACCTTTTTAGGGTTTCTTTGGCAAGGATACTGGAGTGGTTTGCAATTTCTTTCTCCAGCTTATTTTACAGATGGGGAAACTGAGGCAAAGAGGGTTAAATGACTTGCCCACAGCCACCCAGCTAGTAAATGTCCAAGGTCAGATTTGAACTCAGGAAGCTGAGTCTTCCTGACACCAGGTCCAGCCCTCTTTCCACTCGCCACCTAGCTGCTCTTACCTTGTACATAGTAACTTCTTAATGAATAACTGTTGTATACTAACAATTTGGTTAATTAATCTCTCCAGGTCTCAGATTCCTCATCTGTAAATGAGGAAGTCAGACAATATAACTTGAAGACTCCTTTCCAAAACAGGCATATATATTTAAATAGAAAATAAACAATAAGCTAATTTTAAGGATGCAGCACTAACTAGTAGGTGGGGAATCAAGAAAGGTCTCATGTAAAAGGTAGCCTCTGAGCTAGTTGTGAAGGAAACTAGGAAATCTCAGAGTGAGAAGTAAAGAGGGAAGGTGTCACAGCTCAGGAAACTTCAGCTCAAACCTAGCCTCAGACACTTACTAGCCACGTGGCTGTGGGCAGGGCAGCCTCTGCTTGCCATACTGTCCTTATTGGTTAAAGGGGAATAATAATAGCACCCAGCTCACAAGGTTATTGCCAGGATTAAGTGAGTAAATATGTATAAACAACTCTGCAAATCCAAAAGCACTATATGAAGGCTAATTATTTTTATTATTAGTGAGAGAAATTATTTTACTATTATAATAATAACCAATTATTAAATTGGAATCTAATTTTTTCTCTTTTATTTCCCTATTTAAGGCCCAGCCCCTATAAAAAGTCAGTCTCTGAAGGACATAACTGATTGATGAGATTATCCTAGTTCTCAAGAAATATGCTCTTCAGTCTTGGGCAGGATCCTACCCAACTAGGAGACCTAATTTCTGTTTGTAGAGTGTAAACAGAATCCAATCTGAGTAAAGTCTTATCCCAGGGAAAAGAGGCCTTGTCCTTGTACCCCTCCATTAGAATTTAGGTGTTGTTTGTCCTTCATTCTCAAAGAGGACCTTGACATCAAGGAGGTATACTATGACATGCAAATGAATTGGATTTAAGTGAGGGAGGGCTGTGCAAAATCATGAGCCTTTTTCATTTGGAAGTATCTGGGTCCAGTGGTGAGATACAGATCCGAATTTAAGTTGACCCAGTTCATGAATGAGAAAAGCAAGCAGAGTGGTCTGGATGGAGATGGATTTCCCAGTCCAGATTGCTGGAGGAAGCTTAGTCTCTTGATCAAGCCCCATTCTCAGCAGGAGGATCTGAAGACTTCTAGCCTATCTCCTCATTAAATGTCCAACAAGAGTTGATTTTCATTTGTCAGGGGCATTCCCTTTCCAAAAAAATGTAAGGCTTTCAGGCTCTCCATGGGTTTGCTTTGGCCACCAAGAAAAATCACTGACCAATTTATTTATTGTCAGTGATACTAATAAATAAATTGTTTTTAAGTTACCCAGAAACTCTCTCAGGGTTTTTTATTCATCACATAAGCATGGTGTATAACCTGTAAAAAAGTCACAGAGACAGGAGGTGAAATGCTGGGTGTGAATAAAAGCAGGAAGGCCAGTTTAGATCAAATATGGATCAAGAAGTTTGCCTCGAGAAGAATGTAAAGGTGAACCATATATAAGGTTGGAAAGGTTACTTTGAGCCAGGTTGTGGCTGACTTTAAATGCCAAAAAGATGAGTTTATATTGGGTCTTAGAAGGCAAAGGTAGACACAGGAATCTATCAAGCAGGGAAGTGACAAGGTCAGACCAAATGTTCAGGAATATTACTTTGACAGCTCTGTGGAGGATGGATTGGAAAAAATAAAGACAAATCTAAAACTCTTTTTCTCACTAATCTCTCATGAAGCCAGATTTTTCCATCTTCTACATTGCCTTAATAAATAAAAAAGGAAATGACAGATTGCCAACAAAATACATAATGTGGGATCTCAAAGACAAAAATTTCCTCCAAGTATTCCTGTATCCTGGTTATGGAACTAAAGTCAGTCTACTTTGAACTAATATACCTCTGCAGAGTTGTAACTCTGAGAAAAGAATTTTCCCAGGAATAGTTTTTAGTTCTAAAAGGTGCTTCTTCCATCCATATTAGCCATTTGCCTTCCAACGTTTTCTCCTCAATCACGCTGAAAACGTCCCATAAAACCCATCTAGGGAAGTCTGATTCAAATTTTGTAGTGAGTTGTTCTGTTTTTACCTAATTTTAGTCTTGAGATTTTTAAATAATTGGCATATGCTAAAAATTTTGGAAGAATTGTCCATAAACAAAATTCAGCTCATTTTTTCCACATTTCAATTAAAATGTCCTTTTGATATTTCTCTCCATGAGCTATTTATATTACCATTAATCTTGAAATGATAATATAGTCAACAAAATTAAGGAAATTCAAATAAGATATGCCCTCAGAGCAAAAAATTAAAACTATCTCCAGCTTACAAAGTGCTATGACTATTTATAGCATTCAGCAGTTTCAATTTGCTATTTGACCTGCAATATTCGATTAACACATATCTAGTCATTACTGTAGAAAACCTCCAGCCTCTAAAACAGTAACATTTTGTGTGACATTACTATGATCTGCTACTTGACAGATTGTTTCACAATTTTAAATAGCATTTATGTTAATACTATGGTTGGAATGTATGTATCTGACTGGAACCACAGAAATATCTGTACACAGAGGCCTAACTAATCATTTTTGACACTTGGTCAAGTATTACTCTAACGTCCTCAGATATGTCAGTCTGTCAGTCAGTCAGTCAATAAGCATTTATTAAGCATTATACTTAATGTGCCAAGCACTGTGCTGAGGTTGAAGATATACATAAAAGCAAAAAAAAAGCCCTCAAGGAACTTACATTCTAATGGAGATAATACATTATATTAAAGAGGAATTGAAAAAAAATGAAAAAAAATGCTCTAAATCATTATTGATTAGAGAAATGCACATTAAAATTCCAAGATGTCATCTCACACCTCTCAGACTGGCTAAAAGGATAGAAGGGGAAAATAAGAAATGTTGGAGGGGATGTGAAAAAATTGGAACTGTAATACACTGTTGGTGGAACTGATCCAACCGTTTTGGAGAACAACCTGAAATTATGCCCAAAGACTCTTCGACCCAGCAATACCACTATTAGTCTGTTTCCCAAGGTAATCAGGGAAACAGGAAAAGAATCTGCATGATCTAAAATATGTATAGCAGCATCCTTTGTTGTGGCAAAGAACTGGAAATTGAGGGGATGCCCATCAATTGGGGAATGGGTGAAGAAGTTGTTGTATGTGATTGTAATGGACTACTTCTGTAGATGCAAGAAATGATGAGCTGGTTGATTTTAGAAAAACATGAAAAGACTTTCATGAAATAATGAAAAGTGAAATGAGCAGAACCAAAAGAATATTATATATATATATATGCATATATATATAGTAACAGAAATATTGTTTAAAGAATAATTGTGAACAACCAAGTTATTTTGAGTATTATAAATATTCAAATCAACGATCATGGATCTGTGAAGGAAGATGCTATCCACCTATGTAGAAAGAACAGATAAATAGAAGTATGCATAGTATGGTTCTACATATAATTATAAATTTGCATCAAATGGTGACCTTCTCTAGTGTAGAGTTGAAAGGGAGGAAGTTCAGAACCTAAAATATAACAAGATAAATAAATAAAATTAATTTTTTTTAAAGGAGGGATTTGAGAAGAGGGCGGAGGGAGAAGGTACACATTCAGAAGCAGAGTGACTAAGCCCGAAAAATAAGGAATATTGTGTTTGGGTCTTTCCTCAAAATGGACATTCTAGGAAGAACTCACCACTGGGAGAAGTCACCAGCAGCAGCTTAAGCATCAACATTTTAAGACTGTTCAGAGAGGTTGTCCAGGGATAACTCAGAGCTCTCAGGGCTGAGTAGGGAGCTGAGTGAAGCTGAGATAAGGAGTAGTTCACCTGAGGCACAGTTCTCTGAAAGCTTCCTGTATAATTTTTCTTACTCCCAAAGGGTCTATCTAGGTCTGCGGTTCCTCTTGGCTGAAGGAGTACAAATTCATCCAATATGCAGGACGTTTGAACACTCCAGTTGTCCTGTTTTAAACTATGCCCCTGAATGCCTCAGAGTGTGGATAGAGCATGGATAGTACAGCAAATAGAAAAGTTCCTTTCTCTGCTGAGAAGATACATAAGACAAACATATCTCACTGCTAGCCTACCACTTCTCTATTCCTGTGTCCCTGGACTCCCTGGGGGTTTCCTTGCTTTGGAGCACCTTCTGCTAACTCCTTCCCCTACCTCCACCCTGCCCCTTTGGTTTTCATAACCTGGTAATTATGATTTGATTCCCCAAAGCATCCCATTTACTTTCTTGGATCATGATTTAGGCCGCACTTTTTTCCCCTGAAGTTTCTTCTCCTGGGGTCCTGTTAATTGTGCCTTAATCCCTGACCGAGGCCAGGGAGGACTAGGGAGGTACTTGCCCCCTACTTTAGCTACTGCCTGTACCATAGGTCTTTTTTCCATTATTATAGAAAGTCTTTCAGTTCTCTTCTTTATGAAGTGTTCCCTGATCTTCCCAGATGCTAGTACCTCCTCCACCCCTGCCCTCAGCTGACTTGAATCTGCTTTTGAGAGCTGGTTGTTAAATTTTCAGTGTAAGTGTTTACACCTGGGAAATGAATGATGCTACAATTCAGGGCTTGATTTATTGTTTTGTTAAGTGTCTAAACTTAAGAAAGTGTTGGTAAAAATGTTAATAATGCAGTTTAAACTTAAAATATGGCATGTGCACATTTAAGGGAAAGGGAGGAGCTGGTTGTTAAAAATTCGCTAGTGCACCCATGGGCTTACCTTACAGATCTTACACTGGGTAACCTTAATATGCTGCTCCTTTCTGTTAATCAGATCTCATCCACTTTCTTTAATTGCATAAAGTTCTTCCCTCAGAATGCAGGTGGTTGTAGTCTGGCCTCTTTGTCATTCACAAAGAATTTGCCACTTCCAACCCCACAAATCACCTGTGCAGAGGGTTATGCCAAATTCAGGTCTTAGCTCACCAACTCTCAATTTCTCATTTGTTAATTTATATTTTTGTAATTTTTCCCTTTCAATAACTGTCTTCCAGCCATTTTTTAAGAATTATGAATGGTCTGAATCCTATTTCCCCTTCAATCTGTTATATACATTTCTGGAAAGCTTCATAGCACTTTCTCCCAATCTCTGTATTTTATTCTTAGCGTGCTCAGTTGATGAACTACCACACAGTACAGTATCTTGTACATACTAGATGTTTAACATGTGCTGATTGATTGATGCAGTCATTAATCAACCCTGGGAAAACACAGCTACTACTATTTCCTAATTAGCTTCCTTTGTAGAATTATAGGATCCTAGATTTAAAATGCAAAGAAACCTTAGAGATCATCCAGTGAGTCCAACCACTCCCCTTTACAGATGGAAGATTAAGTGACTCATCACAACTTATCCTTTGTATTCTTGTCCAGAGATTCTGTGCAGAAGATTCACCCAGTGTGTGGGTGGCTCTCTGTCATCTCTGATGGTATCATTGCAACACAGGGCCCAGGGTCAGAATGATGCTGTTGTCTGAGGGTCATCCTAGCTAGGAATAGAATAGAGAGGATTGTCACCTCTTAGCCACTGGAGATGGCTCTGAAAACAGAGATGCAGACTCTTGAAATAGAGGACAAGTCAAAACCTTTTTACTTCTCAGTTTCTTCATCTATAAATCTATAAATTAAACGGTTGGACGAGCTTGTTTCCAACATCCTTTCTAACTCTACATCTATGGTCCTACAATGAATTATTTGACCGTGCAATCTGCCCATATGTAGCTTGGAGGTAATTTATAAAAGAGCAGCCTGGATTAGGAGGTTGTAGTATTGGCAAACTACTGATCAATTACCAAGTAATAACAGTGCTTCTATTGCTGTCTGGTATCCACAGGTAGAGCCCAGAAGCCATTAGCAATATCTAACACAGAATACATATACGAAGGGTGAGAGCTTGGCCCTCATTTCTGGGCATGCTTCTACCAGGGGAGTCACTTATAACACCTTCAATCTTATTTAATTCCTGAAAATCAATAGTCAATCTCCATGTGCCACTTGGCTTACTCACTGGCCAAACAGCATTATATGGACTATTAACTCTTTAGATTATACCCTTTGTCTCTTGCTCCCTTATTTTTCCCACTGGTTTTATCCTTCCTCTAGGGATGGGGTACTATGAACACACCAGATTATCTGCTGGGATATTAATAGCCTCTTGGAGTATCAAGGAAGGAGGAAGAAGAGAGGGTGACAGGGTCTTATTTACCAGAAACTCCATATTGAAGAGTTTGCCCATTCAGAAATATATTAAAAGCTCTGTAGAGTTAAGAGGTTTTATGGGACATTGTCTAAGCCTTTGGAATAATATAGGCAACTCATTATGTAATTAACCTCCACTTATAAATTTGTGACCCTGAGCAAGTCACTTAATCCTATTTGCCTCAGTTTCCTCCTCTGTAAAATGAGCTGGAGAAGGAAATGGCAAACCACTCCAATATCTTTGCCAAGAAAACCCCAAATGGGGTCATGGAGAGTAGGGCATGACAGAAATGACTCAACAACAACTACAAACTTGTCCCCACTCCAGACTCCAAGAAACTATTCAATCTGTAAGAGTCCACATTCATCTGGTTCTAGTGCTTTACTTTTAACAAAGGGCTTTCCACACAACATCCCCATTTTACAGATGAGGAAATTGAGCCAGTACATCGTCAGATATCTACAGACATTAAAGAACATCACCCAGACAGCTCAGCATCAAATCAGCTTGGATGTTGACTCTCTTTTGACCTTGAACCTTAAGTATAGTTTTTGGGTCCATTAGGACTGCCATGCATTCCAGGGCCAGGACTTGGGCTATCTTGTATTCTGGCTTTGTACCTTGAGTAAGTCCCTCACTCTCACCAGTCTTCTTAGGGACTAGAACCTGCCCCCCAGCCATAATCTCTGTGCCTGAGACTCTGGAACCTACTACCAGATGTCCTAATGAGTGCCAGCTTGATTGCCTTCTATCCTCTGCCCATGTCCTACTGCCAGATGCTATATACTCTAACTGTCTACTATAGCACCTAGCTGTTGCCTACCACTGAAACACACAACACCTACATGCCTACATCCCTACCAACAGCATTAGCTATTGCTCTACTCCCCTGATTATCCACCCATCCTTCCAGACTCCCTCCTGTTGCTCTGGGATAGTCCCATGCCATCATAGAACCCCATCACATATTTTTAGATTTTTCTAGATCTTAGAAACTCCCAGTTTAATCCTACACTATCACCCAAAAAGCCCTGACACTGAAAACAGGCTGAGCCTCAGACCTATTAGTCATTAGTTGTCTGAGGAACAGAATGGTCTGACTGACTTCTTGGCAAAAAGATTTAATTCAATTGAATTCAGTACTTAAACAGCCTTGGAAAGTAATGGAGCACCTGGTTAGAAGAAGAAGGTTGTCTTCCTATTTTAGTATCAATGAGTTGAATGAGCTTTTGGGAGGTTTAGAGGGTGGATTGCAAACAGTTATTACATTTTTCTGAGAAAAAAAAAACAAGCCTGATATGTAGCCATTTTTCATCATTTGAACTAAACACAGTTGTAAAGGACATATTCCAAGAAATACCAGAGCAGCACATACCACACACACATGTGCTCACACACTCACTCACACACACACACACACACACACACACACACACACACACACACACACAGCAGAAGTGGAAAATCCATAAACATCAAAAGCAAGACACAGCTTCTGGATATAAGTAATCAATAGATCAACATCTATTAAGTGCCTTCAATGCACCAGGCATTGTGCTAAGGACAAAGGACACAAAAAGAGGCAAAAGACAATCCTTGCCTTTAAGGAGCTTGCAGTCTAATGAAAAAGAGTCAGTTGAAGCACTTCCCTAGGTTACTGAATGAATGCCAAAAAATCTGGGGCTAAGCTGTATGTTGTAAGAATCATGATACCTGGTGGTACCATGGGTAGTGTCACTGGAACTTAGGACCACACTAAGACAAGACAAGATGAACACAGAAAGAGGATGAAGGAGTAACAATAGACGAACGGATACTAGAGCAATGCCTTATGCAGCAAGACACAGACACTAAATTTTCACCAGTACCCTTGACTCCACTCATTTTTTGTAATAAATTTTATTTGTTTTCTTGTTTACATAATTCATTTTCACGAGATTTTTGAATTACACATTTTCTCCCCATCCTTCCCCTACCCCAACCCCAAAACAATGATCCCACTGTAAAGCCCCTCCCCTGATCTGCTCTCTAACTTTCTGGTAGGGAAGGGAGGGTCTCCCTACCCCAGCCCCTGTATATCTTAATTCCTAGTTGCAGGTATTGCAGAGCTTTAAATTCTAGATTCTTTTGATTCCTCCCTTGTCACCCACCCCTGCTGGAAGGACAACCAATTCAATACAGGCTGTGTAGGCCTGATTATACAGGACATCTTCATAGTGGATATATTGTGACAGTGATCATATGTCCCTCCTACCTATCCCTCCCCTCCTTGTTCTGTTCTCTACCCTGTCCCTG
>JAQQSW010016728.1:0-11613 GCA_028646575.1 Pseudocheirus occidentalis | reverse complement strand
CTTTTGGAGTTGTCTTATAATCTTGCATTGCTGAGAAGAGTCCAGTCTTTCAAAGTTGGTTGTCACACATATGTTGTGTCTGTAATTGTGTACAAATTTCTTCTGATTCTGCTCTTCTCACTTAGCATCAGTTTGTATAAGCCTCTCCAGGTAAATATGAAGTCCATCTCCTTCCCATTTCTTATAGCACAATAGTATTCCATTACATTCATACACCACAACTTGTTTAGCCATTCCAGAATTGATGAGCATCCCCTTAATTTCCAATTTTTTGCTGCCACAAAAAGAGGTGCAACAAATATTTTTGTATATGTGGGTCTTCCTTCCACTTCTATGATCTCTTTGAGATATAGCTGGAATAAAAGGGTCATCATTAATGGTTCAATGTCTACTTGATAGGAAGTCTCTAGTGAAGATAACCAGGAATCTCTGCTTGGCCCTGTGCTTTTTTCACATTTTTATCAATATCTTGGATAAAAGCAAAGGTAGCATGCTTATCAAATCTGCATGTAACACAAAGCTGGGTGTAGCATCTAACATGCTGGATTATAGTCAGATTCCTAAAAGACTTTGACAGGCCTGAGTCATTGAATATTTCATTTGACCCAATGAAATCACTGGGTTGAATCCAATAAGATGAAATTCAATAGAGATAAATATAAAATCTTATATTCAGGTTAAAAAATCAGCCTCACAAGTAGAAGATAGGGGAAAACATAGACAGCAATTTGTCTGAAAAAGATCTGGGGATTTTGGTGGTGTGCAGGCTCAGTAAGTGACAGCAATATGATGTGATGGCCAACAAAGCTAATGTAATCTTGACCTGCATTAGGAAAGTCAGAGCTTCCAGGAATAATAGGGTTATGCTTTTCTGTATTCTGCCTTGATCAGATTATGTTTGGAGTAGTGTGTTCAATTCTGGGCTCCACAATTTAAGAAGGAAATCGGTAAGTAGGAGAGTGTTTAGACTCTTTAGGGGATGACAACCAGGAAGGTAAGGGGCCTGAATCAGACGAATATCATTTTGAGTAATTGGGGATATTTAGCCTGATTAAGGGAAGACACAAGGGGCACATGAAATATATATTTAAACGTTTTAAGAGTTTTGTGTGGAAGAGGGATTGGATTTTTTTTCTTTGGTCCTACAGGGCAGAACCAGGGACAGAGAGTGTAAGTTACAAAGGGATGAATTTATGGTTGACATCAAGAAAAACTTCTAACAAATGTTGCTTTGGAAAAGTGACATAGGCTGCCTTTGAAAGAAGTGGGATCTTTGCCATTTGAGATACTAAAGCAGAGATAAGATAACAGTTTCTGGGGCACATTATTGTGGGAATTCCTTTTTAAGTATGATTTGTACAAGATGGCCATTGGTGTCCTTCTTTCCAACTCTTAAATTCAGTGATTCTGACTATGAGAAAACTCATTTAAGACAGATGAATGTGAATACATTACTAAGATTAGAAAACACGTTAAGGAGATTAGCTTGATAAAGTCTCTTCAATTTGAATTTGATTTAAGTTAGATCAACCAAGATTTCTTAATTAAGTAATTAGTATATGCTCAGCTTTGTAGAAGGCCATTAGAGGAAGGGACCCCATAGTATATTTATTTTATTTTAGAGGCAACTGAGGTTAGGGGACTTTCCCAGGTTCATACAGCTGGTAAATGAGGTCAGATTTGAATTCAGGTCCTCCTGACTCCAGGGCTAGTACTTTATCCACTGTACCCCCTAACTGCCCCTGGAACCTTATTGTATTACAATGGAGTCTCTGACCTCACACTAGTCCAATCTAGAGGATCTCTTCATATATTCTTTTATGATATGAACTGCTGACCAGGTAAAGGCCATGTGGACACTCCAAATCTTGGTCACCAATAGAATCCTTCCCCACTGTTAAGGGCCAGGGTTTAAATCCACAAACAAATCTACAAATTATGATGTATGATTTTTTGTCACTGATATAGGTGATCTAAAGCAACGTGAGGGTCTGGTGAGAGTTCCTATGAAGATCCCCACCTTGGCAACTTGTCTGCCATTCATATAAGCTAGCCCCCTCTCAAAAGGGATTTAGACTAGCCCTGACATCCACGTGCTATTTGCCATACTAGAATCAAGAATTTATAGAAACCTATACTCCTTACCTAAAATCTATATTGTCAACAGTGTGATTCCACACCCAGAAAGATATTTTCCTTGGATTTTCTCTGTTCAACATTTAAGGCCCTTTACAACATGACTAAAATCTTCCTTTACAATCTTATTTTACATTACTCTCTTTCCTGTGGTTCAGCCCAACTGACCTTCTTGCCCTAAAACACTCACATATGCATGCATATACACTGATACCTAACCCCCCCCCCCCCCATATTCTATCTCCAATCTCTACACCTTTGCATTGGCTGTCCTTTGTGTCTAGAATGCCTCTTACTTAAAATTCCTTGTTTCCTTAAGAATTCTTCTACTCAAGTCACTTTCTACATGAATTTATACTCTCTATATCTTTTTTGCATGTTGTCTCTCCCATTAGAATGTGGGCTCCTTGAGAGCAGGGACTATGATTTCTGTCTTTCTTTGTATTCCCACCACTTAACACTGTGCCTAGCCTAGTGCAGAGTAAGAGCACTGTGTGTGTGTGTGTGTGTGTGTGTGTGTGTGTGTGTGTGTGTGCATGCACCCATAAATTTTGGGTATTTTTTTCTTCTTTAATTTATTTTTAAAGAATAAAAATCAGTTTTTTCTTCCTTCTTACCCCTATCTTCCCATTGGGAAAAAATGAAAAAGTAAAACCCTTGTAATAAATATTGACTGACTGAAACCTTTCTTGGCTTTCTTAGCATCTAATGGTAGCCCACCTTCCCCTTCCTTCCCTGCCCCCTTCCATTGGCCTTGTATTTATCTTGAATATATTTTGTTTATGTAGCACATATAAGCTCTATGCTTACTCTCCCAACCCACATATCAACTAACAGGTCAGGTTCACCAAGTCCCTGATTAATATTTAAACTGGCAAAGAAAGGCTATTCTGGTATTAGAGTACTAAGTCAGAAGATACGGATTTAAATATCTAGCCTCTGACTAATGGGGGCATCTAGGTGGTGCCTTATTGCACAGAGTGCTGGGCTTGGGATCAGCATCTTTCTGAGTTCAAATCCAGCTTCAGACACTTACTAAGGACCCTGGGCAAGTCCCTTAATCCTGTTTGTTTTAACTTCTTATCTGTAAAATGAGCCAGAGAAGAAAGCGATTTGTGAAGAAAACCCCAAATTGGGTCAGGAAGAGTCAGACATGACTAAAATGACTCAACAATAAAAGCTTGACTAATAAAATGACAAGAGTCAAGTCACTTCACCACTCAAGGCCTCTGTTTCCTCATATTTAAAAGAAAAGGGTGGGACTTGACCTGTATTTCTAAGGTCTGTTTGAGCTCTGAAGTCTTTGATATTGAACTCTCCTTGACTAAATTTCCTCACTAATAAAACATGATCATTAAGAAAGTAAATGATCTCTTTGGTATAGGGAATTTATGGGCCTTGCAAATGCTGGGATAGAAATATAGAAATGCATTATAATCATAATCATTAAGTTTATAAGATGCCATGAAATAAGAAAGTAAGAATGGTAAAGGAGAGTGACCATAGCTGGGATGAGAGGAAAACTGAACAGCCTACAGATAATTTCAGAATGTTTGAAGAGAGGGATTAAAGGAGTAGATAGCATTAAGAAGAGAATGTGACTAAAGAAAAGTACCAATACCCTAAGAACTAATGAAATTTTATAAAAGCATGTTGACAAAGATAGTAGGGCAGTAGAAAGCAATGCAACTGAGTTCTTGTCCACAAAACTCTTCTAAACAGATCTAGAAAATGCACCAGCCTGAATCCTGATGGGGAAATCCAGAAAAAGTCACAGTGAGTCATTTGTCTGGCCCAAGTTAGTATAGAGAGGCAGACAGGGAGGTCTACTGACCCTGAGGACTGGGTTGAGTACTCTAGCACCAAGAGAGAGGCCGTACACCAGGGCAAGAGGAAATCTTAGACTCATACTATGACACTGCAATGTGGATAAAAGCCAACTGGCAGTTTTGTCACCTACTACACAGTTCTGAGTCACAGATCCCACAAAAACTTGACACTCAGTATCCCCAAAAAACAAAAACAGGACCAGCCCAGACCATTCCTCCAGAAGTATGGTAGAGCCAACCCTAACACCAAGTCTGATGTCAGGAACTAAGCTGGAAGAACGGGCAAATAAAAAAAAAATAAGCCAATCATAAAGAGCTATTTCTGTGGCAGGATGTTCAAAGGCACAAATCCATTAGAAGAGAATGACTTTGAAATATCTATAAGCAAAGTCCCAGAGAAAAACAAAATTGGACACAAACTCAATTAGAATTCTAGGAAGAGTTGAAGTGAATTTTAAAAAAGTAAAAAGAAAAAGTGTCTTTATAAATGGAATGACATCATTTGAGGAAAAAAATGAAAAGAAATGAGAGCTATAGAAAGAAGAATTTGAAAGAGAATTAACAGCTTGGAACAAGATGTACAAAACCTTGCCCAAACAACAAACTCTCTGAAAATTAGAATGAATCAAATAGAAGACAATGACTCCATGACGTAACAAGAAATATTAGCACTACACAGAAGAGATCAAAAGGCTTTAAAAAAATGAAGAAAATGTAAGGTATCTCACAGCAAAAACAACTGATCTAGAAAATAGACCCAGAAGAAAACACTTAAGAATTGCTGGCCTATCTGAATGCCATGACCAAAAAAAGAAAAAAAAAGAGTCTAGGCATCCCATTTCAAGAACTCTTGTCTCCTCCACCCCAAGACCCTCCTTATATCTCTTAGAATTGTAGGGCAAAGGGGAAGTAGAATAGATCTACCATTCATCTCCTGAAAGAAATCTGAACATGAAAACTCCCAAGAACATCATCGTTAAGATCCAGAACTTCTAGCTCAAAAAAAATTATTTTTTTGCAAACAGAAAGGAATAATTCAAGGAGCCACAGTCAGAATTATCCATGATTTATTAGCCACCACTATAAAGTAGCAGAGAACTTGGAAGATAACATTACAGAAGTCAAAGGATATGAGGCTGATAGCCAAGAATAACTTGCCTAGCAAAACTTCCCCACAGGAGGGAAAATGGATCTTTAATGAAATAGAAGACTTCCAAGCATACCTGGTGACCAGAGCTGTGTAGTAACTTTGAAGTTCAAATATAGGAGAGAAGAGAAACAAAAAAAGGGTAAACATGAATGAGTAATCATTGACTTAACAAGGATGAACTGCTTATATTTTAATATGGGGAGATGATACATTTCCCCTCTGAGCCTCATTATCGTGAAGAGTCATAGAAGAAGTCTTAATTAGACTGTTATGCCTTGGTAATTTTTGGGGAAAATCAGAGAGAGGAGGAAGTATAATTGGAGGGGAAGGAAAAATCTCATGTATTTAGGGTATACATGTAGATACCTATGCAAACAAGGAGAAAGGGATAGGGAGAACAGCTGACCTCCCGATTCTATTTTCATTTGGGCTGGTTAAAGGAAGGAAGAATATACACCCAAACATACATATTCACAGAGTTGGGAGCAGAAATATATTTCATTCAATAGGGAAATAGGGAAAGGGAAGGGGAAATTAGAGTGAGGCAGATTTAAGGAAGGGATTAGTCCCAAGCAAAACAGACCCCAAGAATGTACAAAAAAAATTTATAGCTCATCTGTGGTGGGAAAGAACAGGGATCTGAGAAGGTACTATAATTGGGGAAATGGATGAACAAGTCATGGTATATAAAAGTGATGGAAAATTAGTGCGTTGTAAGAAATGATGAAGAAATGGTTTTAGAGAAACTTGGGAAGACACATACAAATGATTTCGGACTGAAGTGAACAGAACCAGGAGAACAATTTGAAAGAATAAGCAACACATCAAGTACCCATGAATCTGGAGGGTTAATAATGAAACATACTACCCATTTCCCGATAGAGAGGTTAAGGACTCAGTACAGAATGAGAGTTTTTCAGGAGAGAGGACATGGCTAATGTGGAATTTGTTTTGATTGACCATAAAATTTGTAAAAAGGTTTGTTTTTCTGTAGTTCTCAACTAGGGGTGGGAAGGTGTTGGCATGGGAAATGTTAGAAGGCAGATTGTTGACTGAAATAAATAAAATAGAATTTGAAAAAGCATATTGACTAGAGCTGGGGGGAACAAGAATAGAACTGACGTGCAGCATTTCTACATCATGGCAATAGAAGAGCTAGCAAGATGGCCAACATGAAGCAATCACCTAAACTGAGGCATGGGGGCCATGAAGAAAGAAAGTCAAATAACTGGAGTAATGCTGACTGGCCAATCAGATGTGAGGCTGATGATGTATATCTTAAATAAGTTAATACTTTAGCATTTTGGGGGTATATGCATATGTGTGTATAGGTATGTGTGTGTATACACACACACACACACACACACACACATTGGTATATTGGGAAGGGGTGGGATTGGTTACTCCCATTGATCCCTCTGAAAGAGAAAGAATGAGTTATTTTGCAGTAAATTTACAAAGCAATCTTTAAGTCTGTAGGGTCACCGTTCAGTATTAGTTGGGGGCAGCCAACTGACACATAGGACAAAATCAATTCAGGGATGCACAAGCAAAAAGCAATTTAATTAATTTTTAGGGTGGGGGGAGAGAGATAGAGAGAGAGAAACCATCTCACTCATCCACTTTTAAAATTAAGAGACTATCAAACTCTGTTCAATAAATAGACTAAATAAATTTAAACCGTTCAAATATTGCTGAGTATGTGTCAGTTTTATATTATAGCTTAGTAAGGGAGGGAAGTGAGAGGCAGGGAAATGAATAGAAGCCAGAGAGAGAGATACACAGCCTCAGTGTTTGCCAAAGCGTAGAGTGCTATATAAGTATGAGCTATTATTATTCTTGTTCTTTTTTGGAAAAAGAGAATGAAGTTCATTCAATTTTAAAAGGTAAATATTTGCAAGACTCTGTTATATAAAGTAATGTAATTGCTACCTAAAGTTTTGAAGCACAAGAATTCTTAAAATCTTTTCCCCCATCTTTTTCCTGAAGAAAAAAATCTTAATATTTTGCTGTGGAAAATGTGGAGGGTCACATTTCACTTTACAGAGAGAAAAGGCCATTTATTTTCATGGTGCAACATCCCCATTTTGTGGCCTTTTAGGATACTGCTACTAAAGATTTTTAAAGCCAGTGAAGTTTTTGTATAAATATGGGTGGGTCTCTTGGTTCTTGCCCCTTAGGGCCTAGAAAGTGAAGACAAAGTCAGGGGTTCCTGGGTCTTGCTATAAAAATTAGTGAATGAACAAAATCTAGACAGAAATCTAAAGCTATTATCTGCCTAGGGTACCTTGAATCGACCTGATTGGGAGGGTTGAAACCCAATGGTTGAGTCCAACATAATTGGATTTAACTTAAACTCTAAATTATACTTGGAATATTTGGAATGAAGCTGGTACTTAAGTTTAGAGTTAGAACATCCTTTTGGGTGTTAGTGGTAAGAAACGATTGTTATTCCATTGCTCAGACAAACATTTATTAAGCACTTTCTGTGTACCAGGCACTGAACTAATTCCTGGGGGGGGGCACAAAGAAAGGCAAAAACATTACTCCCGCCCTCAGGCATTTTATACTCTGATCAGGGAGATAACATGGAAAAATAAATAAACAAAAGTAAATCTCGAAGATAAGGTGTTAGAGGTGGGGATATTGGGAAAGGCCTCTTGTAAAAAGTGGGAATTTCAAACTGGAATTACCCAGTAGACCAGGCCTGCCACTGATTTCCTTATTTAGTGGGGAAGGAAAGATAAGAAATCTTGCCTTCTCATTCGTGGCCTTAGAACATAAACTCTCCCATCTAATCCCATGTGGCATATAGCTGAGGGGAAGGCAGGAGGGGCAGTATGTGTAACTAGAGGTTCTCCATTTCATTATGGTTCTCCTGGAGTCACTTGGCTGAGTGAAGGAATGAGGTTGTGTTCTGGTTTTTGAGCCTTGCTGGCCTGGACGGTGATTCTGCCCTTCAAGAAATCAAGAAGAGAATAAACATGAAAACTGGGGCTGCCTGAGGCAGGGGTTTGAAGGCCTGAGTAAGGTTCTCCTCCTAACTCAGCCAAGCTCAACCAGCCTTTGTCTCTCTGTTTATTTCATTCCAAAGGACAATTGATCTAGGGTCTATCTGTCAGTCAATAGGCTTTTATGTACAAGACACTGAAACTAGGTACTAGGGAATTCAAAGACAAAGATCCCTGCCCACAAAGAGTTTATATTTGGGCAGAAGAGACAACAAGCATACACAAAGTGATTTGGGGAGGACCAGCACTAGGAGCTGGGGTGATCAGCAAAGGCTCCATATGGAAGGTGAGTTTTGAAAGAAACCAGGGATTCTAAGAGGAAGAGGTGAAGAGGGAAAGGCAAGTATAGGGGGAATAGCCAGTGCAAAGACAGGAGACAGATTCTTGTGTTTAAAGAACAAGAGCCCGTTATTAGGTCTCTTTACTCCCAACCCTTTCTCCCACTCCCACCCCATCCCCTGTGCCTTCCTTCTGAGACTGCCTCCCATTTGCACTCCATATATCTTGCACACCCAGTATGATTTGCTTGTCATCTTCCTCAGTGGAATGGCTTTGTCTTTTGTCATATCCCTAGCACTTGACTCGTCATTGCAGTAAGCACTTCACGATGCTTGTTGACTTGAGTACACCAGTTTGGTTGAATTGTAGAGTATGGAAGGGGAGTAATGAATTAAAAGGCTAAAAAAGGCAGATTGAGGCCAAGTTTTGAAAGACTTCAAAAATCAGACAGAGGAGTTTATATTTGATCCTAGAAGCAATAGGAAATCATTGGAGTTTATTAGGGGGTGTTCAAAAGGGCTAGCTGCTGAGCCCCTTTCAAGGGCTGTGTGTCCACCTTTGGTATCCAACTCTGACCTGTGGTTCCAAGAAGCTGTAACATGTACAATGGCCGCAAACCCTGGTAAAATGTTCATAGCAGATGGGCTAAACCAGGTTGAGGGTGACCAACAGGCCTCAAACACATTGGTGAGTTAGGGGGATGTCTATCCCAAGCATGTGAAGACTTTCCTGGATGGAATGGGTAGATGAGAACAATTTGTTCTAACAGCCACGAAGGCAGCTGAAGAAGGCGCTGTGAAGTGCTTAGGGCTTGGTCAGATATTGAAAATGCCAAGGTCATACACTGCATCCTGGGCCATCACCAGTAGCCCTGATTTTTGTCCTGCCACTGAACTTTAATGACTGTGGAAGAGAGAGTTGGGCTGAAGACTTTGTACAACTTTGCCTTGCTTAAATCCAACTCACACAAAAATCATGACATCCCCCTGATGTCACTGGTCTTCTTTGAAATCAAAGGACAAACAAAATTAAATAGGGGAGTAATGTGGTCAGACTAAGGCTTTAAGAATGTCATTTTGGTAGCTGTATGGAAAACCAAATGGAGAGGAAAAAGAAGTCATTGGCTTGGACATCTTAAAATGGAAATGGCTAAATAATGATCTTCATCACTGGGAGGAGGATGCTGAACTTGGACTAGGACTTTCTGAATGAAGTGATGACTTGTTTGAAAGCTAGATTGTCCCTCATGAGTGGGAGGGAACTTCCAAATACATTACAGCCTAGGAGACTATTGACTAGTTAGGGAATAAAGGAATTCTGGCATTTTCAAGTGCCTGTGTCAGTGAGCCATGTGAAGGAGAATAAATTCTTACTTAGAGAGATTCTGTTGACAAAGACCTCAAGATAAACTAATGAAAGGACTGTTTAATTTTGAACCAACAGCTCCTTAAGTTTGTTACTTAGATGAGGATAGTGTTTGACCTTAATTTTATTTTGAATTCTCTTATTTTTCTTGGATGGGATCACGTTATTAAGCTTTTTTTTTTTGGTAGCAGGATGGTACCTTACTTATTAATGGATACCTTAATGATGATGATAAATGACAATAAGACTTTACATTTGTATGGTACCTTGACTTTATCAGAAGGAAGGAAACTTGCAATACTATCAATTTTAATCCTGAAGTGGTATGGCTTGAAAGCAGCCTGGTGTCATGAAAAGAGCTAGCTAGCTAGGGGTCAAGAACTACTGTGTTTGAGTTTTGACATAACTATATAACTTACCTAGGAGTCCCTTAATTTCTCAGTGCCTCTAGGCACCTTCATATTACTGCAAGTTTTCCCCCTCAAAAATTATTAGGGGCAAATTAATGGCCCCTGAAGTCTGATTTTGAACATTAGTGTCCTAAGAAACATGGATTCATGATAAGAAAACCGAAAAAAAAATGAAAGTGAAGGCTGTCAGACCAGATCTTTATAGCTAACCATAGCAACCACCCTAGATGTATTTATTTATAGAAAACTGCTTCCCACAATGGGGCAGTATTAGACTTTGAAACTATCCAATTCAATTCCCAGGCTAGCAGGAACATGGGTTCATGAGAGCAGAATGGGAGAGGGGAAAGGATGGGGCTATCAGGAGGGAGATTATTTTCTAGACCCTTTCCCCTCCTCTATAGTGTTGTTCTCCAGCTATACTATTGGTTCCTGGCAGCTTGGAAGTTTGGAGATCTGTGGGTGGAAATGAGGCAGCACTAAACCCTTCCTCCCCCAATATTTAAACTGAGTTTCTGTAGAATTGTAGGGGATTTCGATATGACTGACAACGTTTGTCCAGCATCCTGAAAGAAATAAACCAGTGAAGATCAATTATTCCTCTGCAGACTTCAGAATGTTTTTGAGGAAGGAAAGGAGAAAGTGAATCATTTAATACTTTCATTTCTAATGCTGTTATATGTTTCAAGCTGTTTATCATTATTATCATCATCATCACTATTATTATAATGCGATTGTGAAACTTATTGGTCTTAATTATAGCAATTTTGAATTTTGATGCCAATTTGTGCCCTTTCTAATTTCTATAAAGACTATAGATTCCCCCCTGACTCCCCCCCACATATTGAAAATGACTCTAGTTTAATGAGTTCATGGATTCATATAAAATTTAAGCCTTTGGCTTTGTCATTAAAGGTTAATGTATATCATCAACTTCTTTTAAAATTACATCTTTATCTAATCCAGTAATATGTGATCCATTTGATACAGTAGCCCAATGTTTCCTATTACATTGGGAAATTAGCTAATTCAAAATAAAAAGAGCTAAGTAAACATTTTCATATGCAAAAAATAATTATACAGCTTAAAGATACTTTGTTATTTGCCTTTGTTGATATTTTCCCCCTCAGAACTATGTTTGACTGGTGGACCCTCAAAAGAGATTTATGTGGGCATATATGTACATGTAGTTCTCTCTTCTCCCATTTTCTTCTTTTTCCATTATTACTTGATTTCATCCTTCCTTCTCCTCCCTAGTCTCTGTTAAAGAGTTAGCCCTTCTCCTTGACAAAAGCCCTCCCCTCTTCTCAAGCAGATTGCAGTCTTAATTATACCCATCCCTTCCTTTTCCTTTTCCTCTCCTCTTCCTGTAGTAGCAGGCATACCTAGGGCAGCTGCTAGCATAGGTTCTTTTTTTTTTTTTTTTTTTTTTT
>JAQQSW010016727.1:0-11613 GCA_028646575.1 Pseudocheirus occidentalis | reverse complement strand
AGTAACAATAAGTAACTTCATACAATAATGAGACATCATACCAAAACTTGTGGGATGCAGCAAAGGCAATTCTTAGGGGAAGTTTTATATCCCTGAATGCATACATGAAAAAAAAATCATAGAAAAATGGAGGTCAATGAATTGGGCATGTAATTGAAAAAGCTAGAAAAAGAACAAATTGAAAATCCCCAATTAAATACTAAATTAGAAATAATGAAAACCAAAGGAGAGATTAATAAAACTGAAAGTAAGAAAACAATTGAACTTATAAATAAAACTGAGAGTTGGTTTTATGAAAAAAAATTAAATTGATAGGCCCTTAGTCCATATGATTTGAAAAAAAACAAAGAAGAAAACAAAATTCTGAGTCTCAAAAATGAAAAGGGTGAATGTATCTCCAATGAAGAGGAAATTAAAACAATATTTAGGAATTATTTTGCCTAATTGTATTCACATAAATTTGACAATCTTAGTGAAATAGATGAATATTTACAAAAATATAAGTTGCCTAGATTTAACTGAAGAGGAAGTATATTACTTAAATAACCCCATTACAGAAAAAGAAATTGAACAAGCTATCAGAGAACTCCCTAGGAAAGATCCCCAGGGACAGATGGATTTAATAGTGTATTCTATCAAACATTTAAAGTTTGATTGACCCCAATACTCTAAAAGTGATTTGGGAAAATTGGTGAGGAAGGAGTCTTACCAAATTATTTTTATGACACAAATATGGTACTGATAACTACATCAGGGAGAGACAAAATGGAGAAAGAAAATTATAGATCAATCTCCGTCATGAATATAGATGCAAAAATTCTAAATAAAATATTAGCAAAAAGACTACAGAAACTTATCACAAGAATAATACATTTTTATCAGATTGGATTTATTCCAGGAATGCAAGGATGAATCAATAGCATCAGTATCATTGATCACATCAATGATAAAACTAGCAGAAACCATATGATAATCTCAGTAGATCAAGAAAATTTTTAGACAAAATACAACATTCATTCTTATTAAAAACACTAGAAAATATAGAATAAATGGCATTTTCCTTAGAATAATAATTAGCATTTACTTAAAGCCATCAGCAAGTATTATACGAAATGGGGATAAACTAGAAGCATTTCCAATAAGATCAGGAGTGAAACAAGGATTCCGCTATCACCACTCTTACTCAATCTGGTACTAGAAATGTTAGAAGTAGCAATTAGAGAAGAAACAGAAATCAAAGGAATCAAATTAGGCTGAGAGGAAATTTAGCTTTCACTCTTTGCAGACAATATGATGATATACTTGGAGTATACAAGAGAATCAATGAAAAAAAATACCTTCTTAAGAAAATAAATAAATTTATCAAAGTTGCAGGATATAAAATAAGTCCACATAAATCCTCAGCATTCCTATATATTTCCAACAAAGTCCAACAGCAAGACATAGTAAGAGAAACACCATTTAAAAGTACTGTAGACATTATGAAATATTTGGGAATCTACCTGCCAAAACAAACCCAGCACTTTTATGAACACAACTACAAACCACTTTGCACACAAATAAAATCGGATCTAACTAATTGGAAAAATGTCAGTTGCTCATGGCTGGGTCAAGCTAATATAGTAAAAATAACTATTTTACCTAAATTAAGTTACATATTTAATGCCATACCAATCCATCCACCAAAAAATTACTTTATAGAACTAGAAAAAATAGTGACAAAATTCATTTGGAAGAACAAAAGGTCCAGAATATCAAGGCAATTAATGAAAAGTAATGCTAGGAAATTTGGCCTAGTCATACCAGATTTTCATTTCTATTATAAAGCCACAGTCATCAAAATTGCTTTGTACTGGCTAAGGAATAGAGTAATAGATCAATGGAATAGATTGGGTACAAAAGACTCAGTAGTCGATGATTATAATAATATACTGTTTGATAAGCCCAAAGACCCCAGTTTCTGGGATAAGAACTCACTTTGACAAAAACTGCTGGAGAAACTGGAACATAGTATGGCAGAAACTGGGCATAGACCATCATCTTATGCCGTACACCAAAGTCAATTCTAAATGGGTGCATGATCTAGGTATAAAGGCTGATATTGCAAATAATCTGGGGAAGCAAGGAATACTTTATCTGTCAGATTTATGGAGTAGAGAAGACTTTATAATCAAAGGAGAGTTGGAGAGTGTTATAAAATTGAAAATGGTTCATCTTGATTACATTAAATTGAAAAGTTTCTGTACAAACAAAGCCAATGCAACCAAGATTAAGAGGGAAGTGGGAAATTGGGATAGAATATTTACAACCAGTGTTTCTGATAAAGGCCTCATTTCTAAAATATATGGGGAATTAAGTAAAATCTATATGAATAAAAGTCATTCCCCAATTAATAAACGGTCAAAGATATGAACAGGCAATTTTCAGAGGTAGAAATTAAAGATATCTTTAAGCATATGAAAAAATGCTCTAAATCAATATTGACTCAAGAAATGCAAATCAAAACAATTTTGAGGTACCATACCTCCAGTCAGATTGGCTAAGATGACAAAACAGGAAAATAACAAATGCTGGAGAGGATGTGGAAAAATTGGAACACTAAGGTATTGTCGGTGGAGCTGTGAATTGATTCAACCTTCCTGAAGGGCACTCTGGAACTGTGACCAAAGGGCTCTAAATAATTGCATACCCTTTGACCCAATAATACCAAAAATACTCTGGGGCTGTATTCTAAAGTGGTCATAGAAGTGGGAGGAAGACCCATATGTTCAAAAATATTTATTGCAGCTCTCTTTGTGGTGGCAAAACAGTTGAAATTAAGGGAATGCCCACCAATTGGGGAATTGCTAAACTAGCTGTGGTATGTGAATGTAATGGAATACTATTGTTCTATGAGAAATGGGGAAGAGACGGTCTTCATATTCAGCTGAAAAGGCATATACAAACTGATGCTAAGTGAGAAGAGCACAACCAGAAAACATTTGTACATAATCACAGACACATCGAATGTGTGACCACCAACTTTGATAAACTGGACTGTGCTCAGCACCACCCGGGTATAAGACAACTCTACAAGTCTCAGAATGGAAGGACATATCTACATTCAGAGAAAGATCTAGAAATACCATAGTTTGAATGGAAACTGAAGCAATCTACATGCTTTCATTCTTTTTCATGTTTGGTTTTCTTTCTTTTTTCCCATTGTTCACTCCATTGGTTACAACTTTTCTATACAACCAGAGTATTGAACAATCTGAAAGTATTTTCTGATCCTATACTTGATTGCATGCCACCATGAGGAGGTGGGGAAGGGAGGGTAAAAAAATTGAAACTCAAGGGATTGTGGAACTGAATCTTGTAAAGTAAAAATAAATTAACATGTCAATGAAAATAAAATAAAATGAAAATAAAAAACAAATAGTGCACTTGACAAGAATTGAAGGGTTCACTTTTCTTCTGAGTCCTGGTTATATGATGGCTTTGAAAGTTTATTGTTATTACTGTTTTGATTGTTTTTGCCATACTCTCCAACCCTCAAATTTGTGCATGAACAAAGTAGAAGAAAAAATAGCTTAGAAGAGAAAATAGGAAGAATTTTTTGGAGCCAAGAGTGTAGAATAAGTAGGAAATCACCATAATTCTCCATATACCTCTTCAAATAATCACAAGATAGTACCCTGAAACAAATTCTGGAACATAATCAGCAAAAAGACAGGACAAAAGGATCTTTATCATAAAAATGCTTGAAAAATCACCAGGAAATGTCTGCCTCACTTCAATAAAGGGGAAAAGCAGTCCAGGATAGTAAGTGTCCCAGCAAGCCAGGAGTAAGATCCACTTCAGCAAACCAGTAGCAAATGCCGAGCCCCAGTGTAGCAAAGCACAGAAACACCAGTGCCAGGACCCTCATATGGCTCAGCAGAACTGGAAGAATCCAAATCTGAGAACCACCATGTGCTTCACTGTGGCCCAAGTGTAATGACAAGAAAAGGAGTACTTAGCTCCTTGTTTCACTGATTCAAGGAATTAGTGCCTTGTTTCAGTTCAAGTGTCTTTAAGCCTTGTCTGTGATTATATCAAGTCTTCCTTTAAAAACAGAACTTGTAAACCTCATACTGGGAGGGACCTGGCAAAGACCAGAAGAGGGAGGAGCTAAAAACCATATAAAAGCAGGAGCACAAGTTGGGACGGAGCAGAACTGAGAAGGAGAACACTTGTGTCTGGCAGTCTGCTCTCTCTGAGTTGATTTCTATTTGTTACTTTATCAGACAGAAATATTCTGTATATTGATTTGTTTATTTTGTTAAGACAGAAGCCTTGTGTCTGTTTGTGTTGCTTTGTCAGAGAGACACACCCTGTCTGTTGACTTGTGTTGATTTCATAGGCAGAAAGTTCATTGAGATGACAGGGCTAGCAATATGCATAAATGTTGTAATTCTGCTAAGCTTGTAGATCTAGTATGTAGATATTGTTATGGCTCTGTTAAGTTTTTCTTCCCAGGAACAGAGGTTTCAAAGGTTTTGAAGTGGACTGCACACCCTGAACTTGGAGTTGGAGCAGGAACTGGGAGCTGCCTACCTGTGAATCCAGGTAATGGTTGGGTGAATTTGGACAAAAGCTAGGAGGATGAAAGAGGAACCATGGAATTTGGGAGCCACCTTCAAGCCAAAACAAAAGGACCTTTCCTTGGGTACTTAGTGTTGACTGACAAGATCATGATTTCCTGTGACCTAGGGGTGTGAGAACTTTGTCCTTTGTACTTTCTACCCCTTAAGGATGATTGAGTTATGTATAATTGGAAGCTATTCTCCAATCAAGAAGAAAGAAGACTTTCTGACTGATGATATTAAGACAATGTGAACTAGGGGTGGGAAATCTTTGTACTTAGTATGCCTTAAGAAAAATTGCTCCTTAAAGATGATTGCGTTAAGTACTTACTGAATGATATCATTTGTTTAAAACTATGTGACCACTTTAGTGATAAGTTATGTTATGTCATAGTGAATGCTGTACTTTGGTTTCTGTGAATGTTTTGCTTTAGTTTGCTCTGAATAAATAAAGCATTCACTATACTTTGTGATCAGAACCTCAAAGCTATTCACAGTACCAGACATCTAGAGAAATGCTTGTGTTTAGCTTTACACCAAGGTAAATAGGCAGCTGCCAGTAGCCAGAAATCTATGCGATTCAGTGTATCCCAGGGAAATGCAGAAAGACTACAATTCTCTCAGCTCATGCCAGACACCACCACTGGGATGCTGACTTAGCATCAGGTAAGCTGCCAGACACCTACGTCCTGTAGTAACACGAGTCACAACCACCACCATCACCAAAACATCATCAACAAAACACCAGCCACTAAAGTCAACCATGGATTTCAAGATAACATCAGTGCAGCATCAGGTTAGGGCCAGAAGCCTCTGAAAAAAAAGCCTGAGATTTTTATCTTTTCATCCTTTGAGCAGAGCTCATATTGAAAGGAAAGTAAAAAGGCCAAAAAAAGAGCTCACCTGGACTAACAGGCAGGTTGCTCAGAGTTCCTGTTCCAGTTGTGGTTTCTGTTCCTTTTCCAGTTCAAAAGTCACAGTGACCAGTCCACCTCAAGTCCTTTGAAGTCTCTGTTCCTGGGAAGGAGAGTAAAGAGGTACCTTTAGAAATCTAGGAATGATTTATGATGACAAAAATGAGTATTTCAAGGAAGAAAGTAATTGTCACCCATGATGAACATTGTAGTGAATGAAGTGAGCAAAAAGTCATTATACTGGTAATTAATCAGTGATGACCTTCAGATAGTTCTAAAATGAAATAGAATCCAAATTGAAAATTCATGGTGAATGAGTAGATAAAGAAAGACATAAACCCAACACATTTGCTTGCAAAAGAAGTTAGATCATGAAAAGAAGGGATAATAAACAATAGAAAGCAAAAATAGCCATTTCTAATAAAACATAATTTATGTGATTTAAGTGCAGATTTATCCATTTTCCAATTCAAAAGTCACTGTAAGTATAAATGCATAGTGCTAAACTACATACATATTTTTGCTTTATTTTTAGCAATGTAAATAATATGAAAAAAGGAGTCCTGTAGTCCCTTACCTTTCAAATGATTGTAGGTTCCTCTTCAAATTACAAATTGAGTAAGTGATCATTGTTTTAGGGAAAAAAAATCATTACACAACTGAATATCAGCAGCAAATTTATGTTCTTTCCTTTTTCTACTCAGTCACACATTAAAAGGCAAAAAAAGACCTTATATAAAATATAAAACCAAGGACTTGTACAATGAACAATAATAGCAGCAATTTCATTTATAAAAAACATCATAAACCCTGAAATACTTCTACCTAAGAACTTTACCTCTGAGAAGGGGATATTGAGAGAGGATTATAATAAATACCTCTGCTGTGGGCTGAGTAATTGTGTTGCCATTTGTGCCATCTGTGCTTACTTAAAACTCAAAAGTTAATCAAATTCAGTGCTTTGCTTCATCTCCTGATGGAATTAGAATGGAATTTGTTTCCATCATCTTATAGTGACCAAGTTGACTTTGTGCTAAATGAAAGAGAGAAAAGCCACATGGTTCATGATTGTGAGCCAAAGTGAGAAGAGGAGAATGACATTTCCCACCAAAATCGGGATGGCATTTAGTGCTCAACATTACTAGCCCCAGGTACTGGGCCTTTAGCAGTCTACAAGGTCTTTCAGAATTATCATCTTATTCACAATAACCACAAGTGTAAATGAACTTGTGGTGGCATCTCTGGGGCAGGAACTTTTGATTTAAAATTCATGCTGAGGTATGTAATACACAAAGTTTAATGTTAAACAGTAAGCTCAAATCTGGAATAGACCTATCCTCATAGTATTGTTCTCAATCACATATGATCTAAGAACAGTACTAATAAAAGTTATTTTTTAAGTTTTATTAATTTTTTTACATTATAAAGAATCACAAATTACTTCTACTTCGTGAGAGATCTCTTATAAAAAAGTAAAGCAATTAAAAACCTAATAATACAGTGACATCACCAGCAAGGGGAATATTCCACATCTGTATTAACCCCACCTATTTTTTTAAATAAAAAGAAATCTGTTTTAATTTCCAGCTCAACTAAAAGAAAAAGCAAATTTCATATGAGAAACATCTATAGTCAAGTAAAACATGTAACTTCAATGCCTGTGTACAGATACCTCTACCTAACTCTTCCAGCTTGCTGTGATGGGTAGATACTCGAGGATCTTGAAAGGTCATTGGATTGATCAAAGTTCTTATGAAATTTTAGAGTAATTTGTTTTTACAGTGTTGTATAATTTGTTCTCCTGGTTCTACTCTTTTGATTCTTTGTTAGTTTCTGAAAGTCCTTAAAGCTTTCCTTTTTTGTCACATTTCTGTTATGGTCTAGAATTCTTCTGATTATTTTACCTTATTCTATGTCATTGATAGGAGTTTTTCTTTGAAATAATTTATTTCCTCACTTATTACAGCACAATAGTACTCCATTAAATTTATAGATGACAGTTTTTTCATCCATCTCCCAACTGATGGATATAGCAATCGTTTTCAATGGATTTTCAATAATTTGGAGAATAAGGCTTCCATATCCATCTCAATCTAGAAATTTAAACACAAAAAGAGCTCTTGCAATAAAAAAGAAATATTGTTAAAACTTTCTATATTATTAAAGAAGATTTGAAAGAATTATTTAATGTCTAAGGTATATTCTACAAAACAAAAGGAAAAATGTGAATTTCTTTGAACAATGTCATAAAATTATTATTGGTCATTTCAAAGAAAAAATATTAGGTTTTACTTGTCTTTTGATTCCTATTTACTTATATATAATCACTCCTCCCTACTCCCACACGTGCTTTGTATTTTTACTCTCTATAGAAAAAAGTCTCAAATTTATTTTTTTATTAAGAATTTGTTTTCTTTTAAATGAGGACAGCTTGATTTTCATTTCAAGAAAAGATTTTGTAGATCAGATTTCTGGTTGGGTTTGGAATAAGCAACCCAAGCAATCATTTATTAACTTTACTCTTTGTAAGACACTATGTTAAGTGTTGGAGTTTCAAAGAAAGGTTAAAAAAACATCCTTTTATTTGATAAACTCATTTTCTAATGGGAAAAAAACCATACACACAAAGGATTAAGTACATACAAGATATATACAAGATAAGTCTCTGGCAACACTAGGATTCCATGATTCTCTATTTTCAGGTCATTTTTTCCCAGTCATGGTACAGATTATACATTTTCAGGCCTCTTCTCTTAACCCCTGCCAAAAAATAAATGGGTATGATATATTTTCTGATAGTTTATTTTTTTACATTGGGGAGGGGTGTTTCCCTTTCCCCCCCAATTTATTTATTCATGTTTTGTTTACAACATTCATTTCCACAACATTTTGAGTTACAAATTTTCTCCCCATCTCTCCCCTACCCACCACCCCAAGATGACAAGCATATTAATTATCCCTTCCTCTAATCTGCTCTCTCTTCTGTCCCCCCTATCACTCCTTCTTATCCCTTACTTTCTGTTAGGGCAAGATGGTTTTCTATACCCCATTGTCCGTATATTTTATTTACCAGTTTCATGTAAAAACAGCTTTTTAACATTTGGTTTTAAAACTTTTGAGTTTTAGATTCTCTCCCTTTTTCCCTCCTCACACCCCCTCCCCCTATTCAGAAGACTAGCAATTCAGTACAGGTTATACGTATGTAGTTAGGCAAAACATTTCCAAAGTAGTCATATTGTGAATGATTGACTATAATTCTCTCCATTCTATCCCCCCCCCATTTATTCTATTTCCTCTTTTGACTCTTTCCCTTTTCAAAAGTGCTTGCCTTTGACTCTCTCTTCCCCCAATCTGTCCTCTTTTCTGTCATTCTTCCCTCTTTATCCCCTTTCCTCCATTTTACTGTAGATTAAGATACCCAATTGAGTGTGTATGTTATTCCCTCCTTAAGTCAAATTCATTGAGAGCAAGGTGTACTCATTCCCTTTCACCTCCCTACTCTTCCTGGGAGAGGTGATTTTTAAAATGCAAATTGGAACAATTCATCTGGAAATTATGTGGAAAATTTAGCGGACTGTAAGATCAATATAAATCAATTGTGTTCCATAGAAGACAATATAAATCAATTGTGCTCCATAAAGTTCCATTAAAGAAATTTAATTTAATCTATGACTTCATTAAGGGAGTTATGAAATCCCTGAGTAAGTAAGTAGTTATCTTATATCCTGTCTTGGTTAGATGGCACTCAGAGTATTTTGTTACATATTATTGATTCATTTTAGGAAAGGTATTAACAAAATGAAGAGTAACTAGAGGTCAACAAAGATGCTAGAGAGTCTCAAATTTATTTGTACAATTTTTAATTTTATGTTCTAGGGGTGTTAAGACTGGAAAAGAGAAAAATAATTGCAATATGATAATGATCTTCAATTATTTATGTAACTGCTGTGGTAAAGAATTAGATACCTTTTGCTTGGCATCAAGAGATAGAAATAGGATGAACAAGTGGAAAACAGTTGAAATTAGACTTGAGGATTTCATGAAATAAGACACCAGTAGGTGATTCAGTGATGTAGACACTTCCCTTCACTGAACACAAAGTCTAGATGATCAAGGATGTATTTTTTTCCTATGCTTCATTCTCAATCATCTCACCATAAATTAGCTAACACTTGAATGATGGTGCTGTATTTTACTTTGTTTACTCCCCAGAAGACCTAATTGCCCCAAATTTACAAAATCTGATGTACAACTATAACTTCCAATTTTCATTACCATCAGTACCCTGAATTTGATGAGATAAACCATAGGATCTGAAACCATTGCCACATGCTGTTCCACCAATAAGTCATCAAAAATACTCAGAAAGTTAAGTTTCCAATCTACTTATTTTTTCGCTTATGTGATTGGCAATACCTACCATTTATTCCATTAATCCCTGTGATTCATAAATGCTGCCTGAATGAGGATAAAAAAAAATTCCTGCTCTCTCACTCTGAGCTATCATTCTTTTCCTCTTGCCATTCTACTGACCCTTACTCTGCATTTCCTTTTGCCCTCCAGTTTCATTGTGACCTCTTGAACTCTACTGTTAATAAGCATCCTTTTACCCTAAATGTCTTTATATCATGGTTTTTCCAACATATTAACAATAAGATATGTTAAAAAATTTATCTCACACATCGAAATAATGCACTATACCAATCCTTGTAGCATTGTACCCAATTACATATTATCCAAGAATAGAGTCAATTAAATGAATTTTAAGGGTTTTGTGCATTTTTACATCAAAAAATTACAAATTGATTCTACTTCATGAGATATATCATATTACAAGTAAAGCCATAAAGAAAATAATACAGTGACCTGAGCAGCAAGTGAAACATTCCACATCTGTATTATCCCCATCTCTCTCCTTTTTCTTTCTTTTTTAAAAAGAACTAGCACTGAATATTCCAGGAATAGAAGGTAACTCATAAATAGGACTTAGTTCCACATAAAAGGAGACTAAATCAAAAGACATTTTCCTAAGATAGGAAGACTGTTATTTGGGAATAGGAGTTAGGTTGAAAAATAAATTTAAAATTTATATTGGAATATACTTTATTATTTATAACCTGGATTGTGTTCCTGTGGAAGGATGTATCATAAACTAGATTTTATGCTGAGATTTGGGGGTTAGTATAACTCAAGTATGATCTATAAAAACATATTTATCCTGGAAGTGGAATTTCCCTCAGGTTCTAGGAATTACCATTAGGGAATAACCACAACATTTTTAAAAAAACTTTTTTATTGAACATTTTTTCTTCCCTTAATTGATAGATTGCTAAGTAAATGCAAATATCTATTTCCTTCTTTAACATAGAGAAGCAGCCAAAAAGCAGAGGAATAGAAGCTAAAAGTTCTGGATATGCCATTTAATAAGTGAAAGAATTTACAGCATTTAAGCCCCTCCTCAGAGCTTCTGTTTCCTTAATTTCATTTTTCTTCACCAGAAAACAAAGTAATGAGATAACATTTCTAATCTTTCTCCAGTTCTAGACCTCCATAATGGTATAGATATTAAACAATATAAGACTCATTTGAAATTATGTAAATGTTTGACAGTTATTCACTACAGGAAAGAAACCATTATAAAATTAAACAAGTCATTGAACCCAAGAGAACACTAGTAGTGAACCATGCATGCATTAGTCTTCTAATGACAGGGAAGTCTTTTTGGATGAAAATTGTGTTTCAGAAACAGGAATTAAGTGGGGAAAGAATATGAGTGCCTCACTCTTGAGTGATTGGAAAGACTATATTTGAGAATAAATTTAACTTAGGGAATTCCTGCTGAAGGGGTAGAGGAGAAATGTATGACTTAAAAGTATGTAAATAAAATGACAGAGTGAAAGTAAGTTTGTAAGAATAAATTGAGCCTGCAAGTTAGGAGTTAAAGCCTTAGTCCCTCATCTAGAAGTTAGAACTTGACTGTCATTAAGAAAAATACATACTTGGGGTGGCTAGGTTGCACAGTGAATAGAGCACCGGCCCTAGAGTCAGGAGTACCTGAGTTCAAATCCAGCCTCAGACACTTAACACAAAAA
>JAQQSW010016726.1:0-11613 GCA_028646575.1 Pseudocheirus occidentalis | reverse complement strand
TGCCTGTAGTGCTTTCTGTCTTGTGGAGAGTTTTGGAGCTTGAAAATCTGTTTAGCATCCCATTTTATGAGTTTTTTAGCGTATTTGTGTGGGAGCTGTGGTGCTTTGCTGTTTCTACGCCGCCATCTTGGCTCCGCCCCCCGAAAAGCCTAGTTTTAATCCTCTTCAAAAGAAAAGAGCTCAATAATTCTATCCCTGAAGTTAATAAAATCTTGAACAATATTTCAGAATGTTTTGTTCAAGGTCCAGTTCTACTCCCATCTCTCACATTAAACCTTTCCTAAGACAACCAGCTACTAATGTCCGTACAGAAATTTATACATACACACACAGACTTCGTTTATGTGTATGTGAATATATAAACATATTAATGCAAGTATTGTGTACATATAATTGTGCATATGCATATGTACATTTATATACGTCTGTATGCATATAGTATCAGAGGCTCTAGCACCTTGAAGTGGATCACCTGTATTGAATTTATGGAGGGATAAAGATATATAAACAAAACTTTCAAAGGATTAATAGGCATGGATGAATTGCAATTTAAAATGCTGTAGGGTACTTTCAAATAGATGAGATAAATCCAGTTAAGGATTTAAGTTGATTTAATGTTTATTTCTTTGGTTTCACATTGTTTTTACCTCATAGAGTATACACAGCTTGAGAGCAATTGTTATATTCTTTTATTAATGCTTATATTCCTGGTGCTTTAAACAAAGTAGATACTTAATAAATGATTATTAAATACATGCATCAATGAATACATACAGCAATGAATGAATATTCTAATGTTTAGCAATGGAGCAAGTCACAAACATTTCTGAGATTCAATTTAATCATTTTTGAAATGAATGGAAATATTTTTGAAATGTTTAAAATAATGTATTTGTTAATTATCATTTTTCTCCATTTGATTCTTTCTTTATGCTGTGTAATTCATCTTTCAGGCTCACTGAGTGACACAGTGAATAGAACATAGTGCCTGGAATCAGGGAGACATGAGTTCAAATTTATCCTCACTCATGACTTATGTAACCCCAGCCAAGTCACTTATTCCCTGATTACCTGAATTTCTTTAGCAGTAAAATGTTGTTCATAATACTTCACTCATGAGGATGTTTTGTGGATTAAATGAGATAAATTTGCAAAGCATTTAGCACAGCTTCTGGCTCATGGTAACTGTTGCTTAATCAATGCTTATTCCTGTTTTCACACCCATCTTTCAGATTGGAATTTACAAAGCTAGTGGGCATGCATGATTTGTGGTTATCCTGAGTAATGCCTTCCTGAACATTTATTGGGAGGAGACTGAGGGAAAGTCAGAGTTAAGTTAAGAGAGTGACTCCTATTTGGCAATGCTGATAGGCTGCCCAACTTGTAATTGCTTTGCTAACCCTTCCATTTTCCACTTGAGACTAGTAGAACCCTGACTACAAGTACCAAAGAAAGAGTATAAAATTTGCCTTTTACCTGATTTCAGAAGAGAATAAAGTTGTGCCTTCATGAACCTAAAGAAAAAAAATGAATGGAAAAGACATGCTACATAAAGAGAAAAAGTACATGTTGTGGGAGAATTCTGACTGCTTTCAAGAAAACTAATTCCTTTACATGCTTATTTTTCCTCAAAGAAGATTTTGATGGTCTCTGACTACTATCAAATAAAAAAAAGTAATTTTAAGTGTGTTGTTTGGTGTCCATTGTTGTTTTTCTCCAACTAGATAATTAAGCCTATTATTTAAAGGACTTCAAAGTCAAAGCAGAAAGTTTGATATGTTTAGTTTATTTGACTAATGTGTCTACATTATATAAGATTAAAGTATAGGAGCTATGCTTCATGATAATTCCTGTCAGGACCATATGCTTTCCAACAACAAATGTAGTTAATAAGCAAAATCTTTCTCTCTTCTATATAATTTAAGTAGAGCATCTGTTGTGGTTGCATTCTCAATAATCAACACAGCAGAAGATGAGAGCCCTATTTTTTATCAGTTTATCCCATATTTGCATTATCATTTTATCCTATATTTCTATTAATATTCAGTATTGTAGTATGTAGATTAAGATTAGAATAAAGGAAAAAAAGAGGGGGAACCAAGAAAGCAGAGTAAAGGCAGGAACTGGCCCAAGCTCTCACCCCAAACCCTGAATACCTTTAAAAAGGACTTTAAACAAATTCTAGAGCAGCAGAACCTACAAAATGATGGGATGGAATGAATTTCTAGCCCAAGACAACTTGGGAGTTTTACCCAAAAGGTCTGTTGTTCCAGGGTGAGAAAGAAATACAGTCTAGAATGGGTCTACCATCACAGACCTGACCCCAGCAAACTCAGATCAGGTCTCTGGGTAATTGAATCACTGGAACAGTGGTGGTTTCCAGACTCCTCAGTCCACAGATATGACTGACAACTTAAAAGTTTAGGAGGAAAGGTCTGTTGAAATTGGGTGAGAGTGGAGCACGCAGTCCAGCGCAGGTTGTGCCAACACAGCCCTGGCACCAGAAAACCAGGAGCAGATATTGGGAGTGACTGAATCAGTAGCAGCAGAAGATCAGCTATCTTATCTCACATAAAAGAAAATAAAACTTTTACAGAGGGAAAGAGGTGGGAGGTGCTGGAGAGTGAAGGAACCTTTCATCAAAATTGACTCAAAGAAGGAATAATATACACACTCAGTTTGTTATAAAAGTCTATCTTACCCTACAGAAAAGTAGGAGGATCAGGGGATAAGAGAAAGGATGTGTGTGATAGGGAGGGAAGATTGAAGGATGTGGTAGTCAGAAGCAAAATACTTTTCAAGAGGTACAGGGTAAAAGAGAAAGAATAGAATAAATCAAAGACAGGGGATAAGTTGAAGGAAATACAGTTAGCAATAGTAACTGTGAAAAAAATTGAAGCAAATTTGTCTGATAAAAGCCTCATTTCTCAAGTAGAGAGAACTTAGTCAAATTTATTTTTAAAAAACAAGAGAGCCATTCCTCAACTGATAAACAATCAAAAGAGATGGTCATTTTTCAAGTGACACACACACACACACATACATATATATGTATATATATATATATATGTATATATATATATATATGCAAATTCAAACTTTTCTGAAGTACTAACTCTTAGCTATTAGATTTTCTAAAAGGACAGAAAAGGTGAATGACAAAAGTTGGAGGGAATGTGGGGAAAAAGAGACATAAATGCATTGTTGATGGAGTTGTGAGCTGATTCAAACCACTCTGCAGAGCAATTTGGAATCATGTCCAAAGAACTATAAAATCATGCATATACTTTGGCTTTGCAATATCACTACTAGGACTGTATCCTAAATGAGATTTTTTAAAAAAGGAAAAGGACCTATACATACAAAAATACTTATAGCAGCTCATTTCTCAGAACAAAGAATTAGAAATTGAGGGGATGCCCATTAATTGCAGAATGCCTAAACAAGCTGAGGTATGTGATTCTGATGGAATACTATTGCACTATAAAAAAATGATGGGTAGCATACTCTCAGAAAAACCGGAAAGACTTGCATGGTCTGATACAAAGTGAAATGCACTGTGTACAAAGTAACAGCAATATTGTAAGATGATCAGCTCTAAGTGACTCAGCTATTTGCAACAGTATGATTCAAGCACAAATCAGGATTTATGATGAAAAATGCTATCCATCCCCAGAGAAAAAACTGATGTTTTGTTGAGGTATTTTTTGGGGGGGGGAGGGGAGTCCATGTTTTCTTTCACAACATGATCTATACTGAATTGCTTGCCTTATCAATGAAGGGAAAGAATTTGGAATTCAACATTTTATAAATTAATGTTAAAAATTGTTTTTACATGTAACTGGGGAAAATAAATACATTTAAAAATTAAAAAAATGAAATCACCATTTTTTTTTAATTTTTAAAAACTTTTCAACGAAGGCCTCTAGGATAGGTATTGATATAGTACTAAATATTTGTAAAGACTATCAGTCTCAAACATCCTGGAAAATATATTCATTGCAAATAAATGTCATTGTGTGGAGGATCAGTGGACAGAATCTTGGAGGTTAATTCATGCTACATTTTCTTAAGGAACAAATCCCATCTACTCCATCCTTGAAATCTGATCCTACAGTGTTTGATTTCAGAATTCCAGACATTGAATTTGCAACCCACAAAAGTAGCCATTTTTTGAAAGCTCCAGTTCTAAGGAATTATTTCCATGTATTGAACTGAATTTTGCCTCCTTAAGCTAACCCCGTGAATGCTAGTTCTGTTCTTCCAAACCAAGGAAAATGAATCTAATCCCTCTTCATCATAACCTGCTTAAAATATTTAAATTGTTAATAGCTTGTTTTAGTCATATCTGATTCTTTGTGACCACATTTGGGGTTTTGTTGTCAACTCTGTTGAAATGGTTTGCCATTTTCCTTCTCCAGCTCATTTTCTCAGATGAGAAATGAGGCAAACAGGGTTAAGTGACTTGGTTAGAAACATACAGCTAGTAAGTTGTCTAAGGCCAGATTTGAACTCAGGAACTTGAACTTGACTTTAGAAATGACGCTCTAATCACTGTACTTCCTAGCTGTCCAAAATTATATTTGTATACATTTATCTAAAACTTCTTTCCAGTCTAAATATCTTTATTAGCTTCAAAACTATTCTTATGTCACAGTCAGTAGTTCACAATTCTAGGTATCCACTATCCTGATTAGCTCCAGCTTAATGATTCCTCTTACAAACTGTGTCATTCAGAACTGAACACAATATTTTGTGTCAGATGTATTCTGACCATGGAAAAGCAAAGCAAGATTACCATCTACCTCTTTCTGGACATTTTTATACTAGTTCCATTAGATGTCCATGAGAACAAGAGAATTCTAGACTAGGTACTCTTGTCTAGTATTGTTACACCACCAAGTTATTCTTCAAGGATATCTAGGTTACTTTACCAAAAAGTCTGGTTTACTATTGCCATCCTTACAAATACAGTTGGACTCAAACAACGAGTTTCTTAGTCACAGGAGGAAAGGAGTAAGTTGTTGCTAGCCCTCATTGCTAATTTCTATCAAATTATATATTCTTCCATCTATTATGCTAGCCTTCCTATTTTCTGCACTATCCAAAACTATAAAAGAGAGCTTCACATTTGAAGTCTTAGCATTGCTGGGGAAGCTGAGATACTATTTCTTGTTAAATTCATGCTTTGCTGCTGGATGGATTATGCTTAGAACTTTGTGTCTTAGTCTACATTAATTATAATTGCTGCATAGCAAAATACATGAAGGCTGCAACCTGACTAATTCCTATTAAAGATAAACTGAAGTGTTTTAACAGCTAGATTAACAGAATGATACCTAGAAGGAAGCCTGGTTTTTACTTCAGTGATCTAGGAATGATAGTTATTGTTGTCATTTTCATCCTTCATAGTCCAAAAGGACAAAGATGTCATCACTATGTCACTATGTCAACATTAATGTACAGTGTGTCTGACTGTAGCTGACCAGAACAATACAAGCTCAGAAGGCACCACCACAAGTCAGACACAAATACTATATATGAACATTTGGAATGGAGATATATCTAAATTTGCATGTTTCTTTTAAGCTACTATAATTCTGCTTTTCTCTTAAAGAACAGTGCCTTCTTTGAAGTGGAAATGCCACGTGGGCATGCCGGTTCTGTGCTATTGTCTCATCAGTCAATCCCAAAGCTCTTTAGATGGACCTTGAGAGTATTCTTGTATCACCTTTTCTGACCTGCTTGTGAGCACTTGCCTTGTAGGAATTCTGAAAAGTCTTTTATCCAAATGTATATTTGGCATTTGAACAAGACGGCCAGTCCATCAGAGTTGTGCTTTCACAGTGGCATTTGAACGCTTGGCAACCTTGCCAAGTGATCTTTACAATCTTCCTAAGACAGTTCAAATGGAAACAATTAAGTTTCCTGGGATGGTACTGGTATACTGTGCACATTTAACAGACATAAAACAATGAGGTCAGCCCAACAGCTCTGTAGACCTTCAGTTTGGAAGTCAATCTAATACCTCTTTTGTCCCACATTTTCCTTTATAGCCTTCCATAGAGAGCCAGCTCTGGCAATGTTAGCATCAGCCTTACCTTGTATGTGTACATCTCTGGAAATTATACTGCCAAGGTTTAAAGCCATGCACAAGCAGCTTTCCAGAGGACTGCTATCATGAACATCCTTCAAGGTTCTGATTATATAGTATAGTGAACACTCTATTTATTCTAAATAACAAATCAGGGCAAAACATTCACAGTATTTGCGATGTTACAACTTGTCATAGAAAATCAAAATACAGAATTCACAATGTTACAACTTATCACAAAAATGGCCACATAGTTTTCACCAGAGTGGTCATATAGTTTTGAACAAAGTACATTAATTTAGTCATTCAATCATTCAATCATCCTTAAGGACCCTTGCCTTCTTAAGGGACACAACATATAAAACTCAAAGTACTCTACCCCTGGGTAGTACATTCAATTAGTCAATAACAGAGTTCTTAATTCAATCACAAAGTACAATCACAAATAAGTTACAATTCCATCAGTCACCACTCAACAGAAAATAGCACAATTCAGCAGACAGGGTTTCCAATTGTCTGATCATTAAAATCGGAACCTAGTTAGCTACCAGAGAGGGAAACATCAACACCTGCCTTTTTAAAGCTGGGGGAAAAAGGGGAGGAGGGCGCAATAGCTGCCCAGAGTTTAATCTGGTCAAATCACACAACTCTTCCCAAAGTGAATCTCAAAGCAAAACCTCACATCAGGGTCAGTCACTACTCAGTATTCATGGAGAGTATTTTTCATCTTGATTCAGGGCAGGCTTTCAAATTTCATGGTTTCCCTTCCATGGTCCCATCTTCTACCTTGATTCATCAAATTGTCATCTGGTTTCAAAGGCAGATAGCTCCCAGCTTCTTGTCCAGCTCTCTGTGCAGTTTCTGTTCCACACTGAAACTCACAGTGTCCAGTTCACCTTAAATCCTTTACAATCTCTATTCCTGGGAATTCAAGGCTTAACAAATCCACAAACAAAACACCACAGACATGCTTCCTAGTCTTCTGTAGCTCTGGCTGGCCCTCTGACTCAGCAGCTCCAGTTGGCCCTTGGAAGTCTTCAGCAGCATAAGTTCCATTCAAAAATTCAAAATCACTTCATGCAGCCTCCACATAGCTTGCTCCAAGAAATTCTCTCAGTTCTCAATTCTCATTCCTCTTCTCAGTTCTCAATTTTCAGTTCAGTCTTCAGTCCAGCAGCTTCCCTGCCTCCACAATGCTTATTCCAAGAAGTTCTGACTTTCACAGCTAGTTTTTCCTTATATACAGTATTGCTCCTCCCTGTTCAGCCCCTTCATGTCACGTCAACATCAGAGAATTACACCTCCTGTTTCTTTAACAGAGGCTTAATTTGAAACTAGGTGCTAAGTACCTCTCAACTTAGTAATACAAAAGGAACTTCAAACTTCATTACTATTACACAAAGTAAGTGAACTTAGGTACAACATTCAAGATTATTCCAACCGATGTAAATAATGGTACCACACATAGATGCTGCAGTGATGACTGGTGGAGAACTCCCATTTTCTTGGTATTAATTATCAGGTCAAAATTAACATAAGTAACAGATCCACACTTTATTGCATCTCAGGATCAAAGACTGCACTGAGTGTATGATCATCTGAGAACAAAAAGTCATGCACCAATTCTCTTTATGCATTACTCTAGGCTTGTAGCTTTGTGAAATTAAATAATTTACAATGAGTGAGGCAGCTGACCTTGACACCATTTTTTTTCTTGTTGACGGAATTTGGCATCATTGAAATCTGTTTGGAAAAAACGTCAAGGATTTGATCAGTATTAAAAAACTCAGAAACAGATGATGATGAGAGTTTTTCCCTTTAATTATTCCGTAATGAGAAAATAATCAATATAACAGTTATTCTATTACCACTGGTTACTGAATTATATGATGCTGAACAAAAAAGTAAAGTGTGTCTCGGATTGGAATATGCAAGAGGATCTATTCTTAAGGAAAACAGTGAAGGCCATCAGTCCCAACATCACCATGCCAACCTCTCTGCCTAGAATCTATATGTTCTCTAGAGTACATTAACTATTTAAAGTTTCTTATGTATTCTTGGTCTCATCGATGCTATTTTATCTCTAGTAATGCAGATGACAACTAATACCTATAGCTGATCTAACTAATCCAGTGCTAGAATTCCTGTATGTGTTCCATGATTTCCTGTGCATCACTAGAGCTTTTCCTTGGGCTAATTCCAGGGGCTGGATAATCTATCAATTCTCCTAATTCCTCAACATTTAGCAACAAATGATTTCTAAGTGGACTATCATTTGGTAAACATTCCAACTGTGCCACCAAAAAATGAGACACACACTTATGAATCCAAGTGGGGTCTATTGAGGTATATAAACCAACTTATAGAATCCTAACATGACACAGTTGGGTACTGAAACATCACTGCTTCAGATGCACCTGCTTGACCTTTGTGGCACCTTCATGTCTTACTAGCTCCCTCATTTGTGGGTTAGAGGAAATTATGAATCAATAGGCAACAATTCTCTTCAGCAAAATGTAAAATTTAAGACTGAATTAATCTTAGATGTATATAGAAATGGGCAAAATTACTTACATTGTTATCCGTGAAACTTTACTTTTCATTTAGCCTTTGAGGTTGTGGGAGTGGTACATGGTATGGAATGGCTGGACAGGTTCATAAACAATTTTTCTGAACTCAAGATTAGCCCTTAGGCAACTCAATCTTTATACATATTCAGTACACTCAGTAGCCTTGACAATAGGCAGTCACTGTCTTGTTAGGACACCTAGACAGGGTAATTTATTAGTATTCTCTTAAAGATGAACTTAGAAGAAGCTATGGTAATTTTAGAATTAAGGTATGAAGGAGAGTGCTTGGGTACAAAGGTTTAGAGTAAAGCTTCACACAAAAGTTAGAAAGTAGGGAGGGGAGTGGTCATCTACTTTTTTTGTTGCTTTAGTTTTTGAATTATTTGTTCCATTTAAAAATAATTTTGATATCTTATTTATCACCACCATTCTCCAATATACCTTTTCTCTCAGCTAAGTTACAAATGTTCTTTTTTTTCTTTCTCCTGTCAAACTATCATCTGAAGACTTATTTTCTCTTCTATGCTTCTCTGTTTTGTGAGATGTAATCTTTTACTCTCCATTTTTGTAACATTTTCAAATGAGTTTTTACTCTAAACAAATATTTCCCTTAGCTATCATCTCATTCTCCTCAGCAAAGAAATTATTTTTTTTCTGATTTGAGGTGGTTTTGGTGAATAATTATTTGGTGAATAATTATTTCAAATATGGTAAAATTTTGTGGGATATGGTGAGAGTTACCTGACAATTTCTTTTCCTTTACCCACTAATTGTTTTTATTTTTTCAAAAAAAAAAACTTGTTTGACTTGGTCAGAGTTGGAGCTGTTTTAATTTGACAGTGTCAGATGTGCATCTTAGTAATTTGATTTTCCTTTCATCATTTACTCTAATGAGAAAATTTGCTTATTTCAAAAATAATTTTATTAGCTCATATTTATCTAGGCCTTTGATATATGTGAATTGTTTTATGTGTACTATCTTTCCTCCTCAAACATATCTTATGAAATAGGTATAACTATTATTTTTATTTATTTTATTTATAATCTGATTGCATTTTAAATAGTTCTATAATATTTTATTTCTTCCAATGGCATATAAAAACAATATTTGCATTCATTTTTAAAAATTTGTGGGTTCCAATTTCTCTTCATTCCTTCATTCTCCTCCCCTTTTCTCTCTCACATTGAGAAGGCAGGCAATTTGATATAAGCTATACACGCACAGTCATGCAAAACATTTCCATATTAGTCCAGTTGTAAGAGAAAACAGAGACAAAAAATAAGAAAAAAGCAAATTAAGTAAAAACAAATATTATATTTTGATGTGTGTTCAGACTACACCAATTTTTTTTCCTCTTGAGGTAGATATTTTTCATCATAAGTCCTTTGGAATTGTCTTAGATCATTTTTATTGCTGAGAATGGTTAAGTCATTCAATGTAGATAGTCATAAAATATTGTAATGTGTGCAGTCTTCTCCTGCATCTGCTTAATGCATTCTGCATATTTTCATGTAAGCCTTCCCAGGTTTTTCTGAAAGCATCCTGCTCTTCCTTTCCTATAGCACAATAGTATTCCATTTCAATCATATGCTATAACTTGTTTTACCACTCCCCCCAATGATGGGCATCCCCTCAACTGCTAATTCTTTGCCACCACAAAAAGAGTTGCTGTAAAAAGCTTTTGTGCCCCTGTAGATATTTTTTTTCTTTTTTTTCCTCTATAGAATGCAGACATAATAATAGTATTGCTGGGTCAAATGATATGCAGAGTTTTGGCTATATTTCCAAATTGTTCTTCCATATGGTTGGATCAGTTTACAACTTCACTAAGAGTGCAATAGTGTCTCAATTTTCCCACATTCCCTTCAATATTTATCATTTTCTTTTCTGTCATAGTAGCCAATCTGCCAATTACAAGGTAATGCCTCATAATTATTTAAAATTGTATTTATCTAACCAACAGATATTTAGAACATTTTTCATGTGATCATAGATGACTTTAATTTTTCCATCTGGAAATTGACTGGTGATATACTTTTACTGTTTTTCAAATGGGAAATCTCTTTTATTCTTATCAAATGGATTCACTTTATTTCTGCTTTCCTTCTAACCTTGGTTGCCCTAGTTTTGTGTGTGCAAACTTTTTTAATTTATTGTAATCAAAATGATTCATTTTACTTCCTGCTGTTGACTCTTTCTTTTACCCAGAATTTTTTTTTATCACTCTCATTTTTTCCCAATTTACTCATTTTCCAGCCTATTCTTGCCTTTTAACTTTATATTAAAGTTCATCTCTGTTTCCATGGTAGAGAGGGCACTGTTGCAAATTTCATTTTTTTTCCTTTATGCTGCTGTTCTCAGAGTTAGTTCTGGGGTTCAATAAGGTTTCAGTTCTTCCAAGGTTGTATGATCTAAGGAGAGGTGTAATTATTGTTCTGGCTTGTGTTCTGGTTTGTGAATGACCACAAGTAGTGTTTTCTTCCACTGAACTGTGACCAGGGCCTTTACTCCACTGCAACTGTATGATCTAGTGTGTTAGTGTTCCTCTTCACCCTGGAACTGTGACCCATAACATATAGGCAATGGAACAGAATTTTGTACCAAGTACCAGCAAAGAGTTCTCTGTGATCTTTTTTTATGAACAGTTGGCCTTACTATGTGTGGGCTGAGAGTTCTGGACTACTGACTGAATCTCTCCCAAAGCCTGCTCCTGGCTTGACAGGAATGGCATGAACTGGACTTTGCTCTATTCTCGCCCCAGTGAGATAGACATTTCCTCACCTACCTTTTAAATTGTCTTGCGGTGGGTAGAAGCAGCAAGGATCAGCAGCTCCTGCACGGCCACCTTAAATACACATAAAATCAATAAATTTTACAGCTCCAAAATCCACGGAACTGCAGAAAACACGTCCCCGCTGAAGGCAGTTCGGCAGCAGGAACCCATCGCA
>JAQQSW010016725.1:0-11613 GCA_028646575.1 Pseudocheirus occidentalis | reverse complement strand
AAAAAAAAAGAACCTAGAAAGCATCCTTCAAGAAATTCTCAAGGAAAATTGCCCTGATATTTTAGAACCAGAGGGCAAAATAGAACCTGAAAGAATGTAGTTTGATCTACAACCTGAATTAATTTACCTTTAGAATCTGTTTAACTCGATTTATTTCCTTCTAAGATGTATGAGATTATGATTCTGTTTAAGTTTTTTCAGTGTTTATGACACTATGAAGTGCGGGATTATGAATGAATCTGTTAATATTATAGCCTAAAAGAATTTATGAGATTGCAATATGTAAAAGAATATATTTCTATGTTACTCCAACATGATTTTGTCTCTAAAAAGCCTCTTTAGAATCCTAATCTTTGCTCAGACTTATTTTTCCTACCTCCTGAACTTGTACATAAGCATAATAAAACCTAGAGTTTTGCTTCTCTAATATCTATGCTGCCGTAGATATATTATTTTGGCATCACTAACCTACCACCTGCAAAGAGGAGATATTTTTTCCTATAACAGAGCACTGGGCTTGGAGTTAGGTAGACTGGCCTCAGACACTTACTAACTTCATGACCTTGGACAAATCATGTAACCTGTTTGTCTCAGTATATTCATCTGAAAATGAAAATGGGGACCTACTTCTTAGTGTGGTTGTGCTACCACCGTGCCTGGCACATACGAGCCTATTAAATCTTAATACGTGTCTTATTAAATCTTAATCTTTATTATTATTGCTTCCTTGAAATTACTCCACCAGAGTTGTAACTCTTCTCCATTATCTTCCATCCCTTGTCTCAAACATTAACCAAGCTGTCCCAAACCAATACTCCCACCCGATGTGCGTGGTTTGATTCACTATCTCTTTACCTTTAGTGAGTCACAGAGGTTCCTCTATCCCATTTTTCTGACTTTTGCAGCTTAGAAAACTTTACCTTTGGCAGTTTTTCCCTGTGTATATAAATACACAGTAAATCACTTAATCCTTTCTTCCTCATTTCCTCATCTGCAAAATGACCTGGAGAAGGAAAAGGCAAACCACTCCAGTATCAGGAAGATTCAGAAAATACTGAAGGACTGAACAACAACAAAATAAATACATAGTCCTGCCCTCAAGGAACTTAAATTCTATTTGTAAGGTATACACATACACTGACAAGCAAAACTATTATTTATCTCTTCACTTCCCCTAATTATATCTACTTTCCCTCTGAGACTATCATTTTTACTTTTGAGTCTCCTATACTTTGCATAATCTCCTTAACCAGATTAATTTATATCTCCTAACCACTCTCTTCTATGTACAGAACAAACCTTCCTCTTTTCCAAACTTTCTCAGTCACTTAAAAATGTCAGTGTCATATGTGATTATTCCACTCCCTTTTCCTTTACATATAGTCAGTTGTAAAGTCCTGCCTCTTTTACCTTCATAGAATCTCTCACATACATTCCCTTTTTTTGTCATTTTCTACTCATTGTCCTACTTCTGGTATAGGGTCACAAATTTAGAGCTGGAAGACATTTCAGAGGCTATCTGTTTCCACTGCCTCTTTTTATTGATTAAGAAGATGAGGCCCAATGAGCTTAAATGATTTCTCCAAGATCCCATCTCATCATCTTTTGACTAGACTATTTTAATACTGTTCGTCTACTGACTTATCTTTATGTGTCCTCTCAAATTCATCTTTCACACAACTGCAGTCATGTTTCTTCTTGTTGTTCCTTCATTTCAATTGCGTCTGAATCACTGCGATGCCATTTGAAGTTTTTTGGGGAAAGATACTGGAGTGTTTTGTCATTTCATTCTCCAGCTCATTTTACAGATGAGAAAACTGAGGCAAACAAGGTTAAGTGACTTGCCCAGGATCATATGGCTAGTGTCTAAAGCTAGATATGAACTCAGGTCTTCCTTAAGTAATGTTCTATCCACTGTCCCACTACTTGCCCCTTTAATCATGTTACTACCTGTTAATACCTTACTAACAAATCTGTTCTGCTACCCTATTGCCACTGAGATAAAGGACACTTGCCTATCTGGTGAGCCTGCAATCATAGTTCTAGAGCTGAAAGGACCTTGGAGACCCAGGCCGTCTGTTTCTTTTATAAATGAGGAAACTTGGGCCTAGTGAGGTTGTGGCTGGCTCAAGGTCATAGTTGCTGGCAGAATATCCTGCAAGCAACCTTCATTCTAGTAAGACTAAACTGCTAAGTTCTTCCCCAAAGTTGCTGTTCCATTTTTCCACATCTCAGTTAATGCTATTTTTCCTTAAAATGAAAAAAAATTGATTGATTTTTTTTCTCTCCAATTTAATTCCTCCATTTGTTGTCAAGTGTTGCTCCAAACGAGTGGATTTTTTTTCTAGTAAATCAATGGGAGCTCAAAGAGAGAGAGTTTACGTAAAACTTACACAACCAAATGAGATTTGCTGAATGAAATTCTTAACAGCTGACTATGACCATAAGGAGGATTGGAGACAGTGGTGCTGTGAGTTTTGTAAGCCTGTATACAGTTTGGGACTGGGGTTAGCTAAGATGGCTTTTCAGCTTTTTCCTATTGTATAGGAAGATCTCTTTTATTACATGTGCTGATCAGGTTGAGTTTTTTGTTTTGTTTTGTTTTGTTTTACTTCTTGGGTCCTATATAGCAGTGGTTACCACAGTTTTACCTTTTTAGAATCACTCATCCATTTCTTATTTCTTCTCATTTAGACATTATACTAGTTCAGGCACAGGGTCATAAATCTAGAGGTGAAAGATACCTCAGAGACCATCTATTCCCCTTACTCCTTGTACTAATAAGAAATTGAGGGCTAAGAATTTTAAGGGACTTCTTCAAGGTCAAATCACCTTTTGGCCAAGTTATAGTAATACTATTAGCCCTCACAAATCTGTATGTGTCTTCTTTGATTCATCCTCCCTGTAGGGAGTCGAAGTGCAATGTTACCTCCGTTTCTGGATCTATGCTTTGAGAATTTTCAGTGTTATAATTGTTTGACAAGGTGAGGAAAGGAAAAATAGAAAAGAATGGAGCATCTCACTCACCAGTCCTGACTTTGAGTCTCTTTTCATAGAGAGAGAGAGAGAGACCCTTGACTCCAGTGGCCTGGATTAGACTCTGAGAAATTTTTCCCTATGAAATATGGTTATGAGCTCATACAAAGGACAACTGGGCCAAAGTTTGTTCATGACCTGATTTTCTATTTTAACTCAACTCTCCTAAACCAGTCTCTAGACACCAAAGCTTGCTATGGGCATAGTAGACATATTAACCATCACTCAAGGCATTTTATTTACATATATATGTATTTATGTGTATACTCACATACACATGTGTGTTCCAGGCATGCAGTCACTTGCGCAGAAAGTGATTGCGTGCCTAGAAAAAGTGATCGCATGCCTGGAATATGTTCTCAGTTTTGCCTTTCACCGTTCTGATCTCTCCTCAAAGTTTTATCAGCTCAGGTTTAACCTAATTCATAAACTTTCCTTAATCCCTCCACTTAACTATCAGTGCTTTCTGCTTCCTCAAATTACCTTACAGTTACTTGTCTGGATACAAACAGTATCTTTACATCCTGTGCTCCCGCACCTCAGCATTCCTCCAGTAGACTCTAAACACTTAGTAGACAGGATCTGTTTCATTATGTCTTATCGGAGACTTGCACAGCGCTTTACATTTGGTAGGTGCTTTGCTAGTTGAATTAAGTTTTTTTTTTTTTTGGAGGGCAGTTGGGGTTAAGTGACTTGCCCAAGGTCACACGGCTAGTTTTTTGTGTGTGTGTGTTAAGTGTCTGAGGCCGGATTTGAACTCAGGTCCTCCTGACTCCAGGGCCGGTGCTCTATTCACTGCGCCACCTAGCCGCCCCCTAGTTGAATTAAGTTTAAAGATTTTATGGCTTATGTTAACTTTTATTAGCTAACCTGAGAACTGTCTCCCATCTATGTTTTTTGGGGAAAGTATGTTCCAGATTTCAGAGAGCTGACTGAGAAATCAGTGTTTAAAATAAAACCTGCTTGTAAGTTAGGGATTATCTGTATGCTGTTATTATTCCTTTCTTCTGAATATGTTTGTGTTTGTGTATCTAATACCTGCTTTGTATACACATTAAAACATAAAATGAATTTGTTTTTCTTCCAAAGGTTAGAAATTATGAAACTTGTTTTATGTTTACTCATCAAAAAGAAATTTCATATAACAAAATTGGATTTCACTTCAGCTTCCCAAGACTACTTTAGGTCTCATTAAGTGATAATATCATTTAAAAAAATGTGTAAAGCTCTAATGTCAATAATGATTCCTCTGGAACAGAACATGACCATTTGCTATTCGTTTTATAGGAAAATACAGCTACACAGATGTAATATAGAGTTGCAGCTTGTTCTTCCTGATGCTGCTAAATGATAACTATAAATGCTACTTATGATATGACAAGAAGAGCAGTAGTGGCATAAAGGCAAATTGATCATTTTGGATCCTTGAAAATGAAGTTCAGGAAATTATTAAGCAGGTTCTTTTGAGAAAAGAAAGGACAACCTATGCAACAAATGGGCCATATGTGTGTCAGTCTAACAGTTTTTCATTATTTGGAAAATCTTTGAAGAATTTGTAGTTTTGCAGTAGTTACTGTTAAGAGTTTTGCAAAGTAACATAGCTGATACACAGAAATATTATTTGGTTCAAAATCAAAGCTACTTTGAGACCTAGGGACTTGCTCGATTTCTACCCTATTGCTTAGGTTCCCACTTCTCTGCTAAAAATTGTTCTTGTGTTTGAGGTGACTTTAGATTCTCACTTCGAACTCTCTGCTTCAAAAGATCCCATAGGAATTTTGGGGAATTTCACTATAAGAGAGTCGTACAGGTTACGCTGTATACTTTAAAAACTGTACATGAGCTTGCTGAAAGAGTGTAATTGATGCGGCCACATTTTTATTCTTAGAGTCATAGATCCTTTGTGCTGACGCACTAAAAATCTAAATCTAGCAAGTTGCCTGTTTTTGTGCAACTATGAGCAAAGAATGTTTTTTTATGTTTTAAAATACAATAAAAAGTTATTTTAAAATACAAAAGCCATTTTTAGTTTGTAGGCTGTACAAAAATAGGGAGCTGGCTGGATCCATCCTGTGGTATTTTCTATCTCCTATCAGACTAAAACCCAGATTTCTTGGTTTTCTAACTCTTTCCTCACTACTCTGTGCTTGGCTTACTTTATATTTCTTCCTACCTCTCCCATTGATGATAGCTTATTTTGAAATGGGGAAGAGGTATATATAGAAACCCACCACCTATATTTTACCTAAAGAATGTATCACCAATGATTTTTCTTCCAAACCACATTAGAAACCAAACTTTATCATTTGAAGAATTTTGTAGTCACCAAGTAATATGTTTTTAGGAAGGAAAATCAAGCTAAAATTATAAAGAAACATTAAAATAGTGCTTCATATAATTTTTCCAGACTATAAGCTTCATGAGATCAAGGAATATAGTTTATTCAACTTTGCATCTTCCCTAGTAAAATATTCTTTGATAATGAGGTTGACACATGCATTGTCAGAACTAGCTCAATGTTTTGGAAAAGTTTGGGAGAGAAGAGGTATTAGACTGACTACCAAGCTACAGGTCTGCAGAGCCATTGTGCTGACCTCATTGTTTGATGCCTGTGAAACTTGGACAGTTTGTTTACCTACGCCACACCAGGAGACTTAATCCCTTCCATTTGAATTGTCTTAGGAAGATTCTCAAGATCACCTGGCAGGCTAGGGTACCAGACATTGAGGTCCTTACTTGAACTAAGGCAGCCATTCAAACTCTGTATCAGAGGACCCAGCTCAAATAGGCTGGACACATTGATGTTTGAAAATAATATGTAGGCTTGCCTAAAAAACTATTTTATGGAGAACTCACACAAGGCAAGCATTCACATGGTAGTCAGGAGAAGCGATACAAAGACACTCTCAAGGTCTCTCTCACAAATTTTGGAATTGATTGTGTGACATGGGAGAGACACTGGCACAGGACTGTACAGCATGGTGTGTTCACATCAGAGAAGGTGTTCTGCCCTATGAGCAAAGCAGAACTGAGACAGCTCAAAGGAAATGCACGATGTACAACTTTAGAGAATCCACCCCAAATGTTTACGCGGACTATTTGTGCCTGACCAGAGTGTTTGGGGTTCATATTGGTCACAGTCAGGAACAATTGAAACTTGACTTTAGTGTAGTGCTGTCATTTTGGTTCTCTTCGAGAATGAAGGGCAACAGCCAATCAACTCTTTGTATAGTATGAGCTTTGATCCTATTTTGCATTGTCTTAATTCCCCTTTCGATCCTTGAAAGCATTAGTATTCTGAGAAGACACTGGTCTTTTCTACCTCTATTAGAATGCAATACATTGTCATTTTGTACCTTTAAATTAATTTTACCTTTCTAGGTTTTTACTGACCCTGGTGTTTGTATAGCAATATTTGTGCTCAGTTTTGATGTTTTAATCAGGAGTTCTTGAAGTCATCCTCTGATGTATTAAAGGTTCATCTCCCTACCCAACCCCGGCCCCTCCCAGTGTGACACTCAGTTTTGCAGGTTAAATGATCATTTTAAGTCATGATTTTCTGCCTTGTAGAAAATTTCAGTTTTTTTTATTATTTTAATTGTTGCTAAATTTTTTGTGATATTGACTATTGATTCTTGGTACTTGAGCTGAAAGTTTTGAATTTTGACTCTTACATTCCTGAATGGTTTTTTATATGAGGTTTCTTTTAGAAGGTAGTCAGTCAGTTCTTTTTTTTTACATTGCCCTCTAGTTCTAACCTGGAACCTTTGCTCTTTCTGATTCCTGAAAATTGATGTCCTGATTTCTTGTTTGGTTGATTTTCAGGTTGTGGTTTGGTTTATTTCTCATCAAAGTACTTTCTAGGTCATTTGCTTTTCTTCTTTTTTTTTTCCCACTTTTGCAATTCTCTTAATATTTCCTGTTATTTTATGGAGTCATTGAGTATAGAGTTTGCTGCATTCTGTTTTTCAGGGAGTCTACTGTGATTATGTTTTCCAACATCTTTGCTAAGCTATTGATTTTCCTTTAAGTTTTTTCCTCTTAAATGCTCATTTCATTAATATTTTCATTTTTTAATTAATTGCTTTACTTCTTCTACCTACTTTTATTATTCTTGTGACCAAATAATTTGTTTTTCCCCTCTGAGGCTTTGCTTGTTGTTTTGGGATTGCTCTCTTCTTCTTGGCTTACCTTTTAGGATCCTTTTAACCCATAGTTTATCTTATGTGTTTGATATTTGTTTTCAGCATTAGTCATTCAATCGAGGTTTTCTTCTGGGATTATTCCCCTCTAGCACTCTTGAGACATGGCAGACTTTGTTTAGTCTTGCCCCTTCAGTAGTTTGGGTGCTATTACTACTGTTGATCTGGGTGGCTAGTATTGATGAGGTGTAGGCTCTGGGACCTCCCTCCCCCCCCACACACACACACCTTGAGCTCTCCTTGAATCTTTTGAGGTACATGCTCTGGGAAACCCCTTGAAGTCTGATTGAATCTTCAGGAGGCATTTGCAGAGGCTATAAGTATTTCATTGTGGCTGGGCCCAAATCTGTCACTAGCCTGGCCCTCCATTGTCTACCTGCTTCCCACCCTGGATTGACCTCATTAACTCCACCTAAAGTTCCTCCCCAAACTCATTACTGGAGTCTGACCTCATTAACTCCACCTGAAGTCCCTCCCCAAACTCATTACTGGAGTCATACCTCATTGGTTCCTCCTGGAGACTCTCTCCAGGCTCCTCCTCTGAACCACCCCTAGATTCCTCTGTATATAAGACTCATCTTCTCTTCATCTGGGTGAGAGCGCCACAGAATGCCCAGCAGAGACTTGCTCTGTGAGAGCACCATAGAACAACCTAGCATAGACTGGCTCCTTAAGAGTCTACCCCATATGGCAAACTTGAACTTACAATAAACTTTACTTTTTCTTTCTCTGAGAAGACTTGAGTCGAATTCTTTCGGCAGGACTTGGCATGTTGGTATTTTGGGGTCTCAGGCAGCCGTAACCATTAGGTCCAATACCACATTTCCAAGTTTAGATCTTAGTTTTATGGTAGTTCACTGTGGGTTCTAGCCTCAAATGTTCTCTGTCATCTTCTCCTTTTATGATCCACAGCTTGGAAGTGGTTCAATCACCCTTTGTGGTTCTGACATTCCAGTGTAATGTTGAAGATCATTCTTGAATAAGGGCTGCTGCTGAGCACACTGGTGCTGGGCCTTAGATTCTGAACCGACTTTATTTCTTTCTTTGACTCTTTATATACCAAGAAGGGCTCATGTAGACCTTTGTAACCCTGTGCTATTTAGATACAAGGACATTTATGGAGATTGATTCTTTCCCGATTTTCTGTTTCGACACCAATCTGGAATCTGGCTTTTAGTCCCAAGTTACTAGAGCTGACACTGGCTTGTGACTATCCCGGTTTGGAATACTGGTTGGTTTTAAGTGTATTTCTAGGAGCTTGTGTTGGCTCTATTGTCAGAACTCCTCTCCTCATCTTGTCTAGCTCACATGTTTACATTAATGCTTGCTCATTTCTATGGCAGGGCTCTTTCCTGCATCTTATGCAGTCTTACTGTGTATCTCTCGGCAGAATTGAGAAGATTAATTTTATTTCTTTTAGGTTTTCTTATCAGAGGTCTATGGTATCATTTTGTGTTAATTTTCCTGGGATTTGTGTGGAGAGGCATCATTCTTTAAGACCTTTCATGTTGCCATCTTAAACTGAAGTCTCTCTCTTTGGTATGGTTTTATTCCCTCTTATTTTTAAGAGAAGAAAGAAAAGCGAAAAGAAAAGGAACAATACATTGGATATTAAATGAGAAATAATTAGGATGAACTTATTATTTCACTTAAATGGGATTTCTCCACAGAGCAGTAAACAAAAATGGAGGGATGGACATCTACTTATCTCATTCTTATTTGAACTGAAAGGAGGGTTTAACTTAGGTATGCACATACATTAAATTTTATGTAGAAATAAACTCAGAAGGATAACAGGAAGGAACAAGGAAAGGGGAAGGGGAAGTATTAGAATGAGGAAAATGGAGTAGCCCTCAGAGGGATAAAAGGATGAAAAGAGCAGTACTAGGGTATGATGGCAAAGAACATAGAATGATACCTGCGTGAATCTAAGACTGACCATTTAACATCGCGGTAATACAAGTCTGTGTTCACACCACTGATGTCAGAGAGGTCAAAGTTAAACACTCCTATGAAGACCTACAGCATCTTATAGAAAAAAACGCCAAAAATGATGTAACATTTTCATCATAGGGGATTAGAAGACTAAAGTAGGAAATGAAGAGATAATTGAAATAACGGACAAATTTGGCCTTAGAGTACAAAATGAAAAAAGGAATTCTACTCTTGGACATCACCCAATGGTCAGTATTGGAAACAGATTTTAAGCCAAAGATGGAGAAGCTCTATATATTCAGTTAAGACCAGACCTGGAGCTGATTGTGGTTCAGGTCATGAGCTACTTATTGTAAAATTCACACATACATTGAAGAAAGTAGGGAAAATCAGACTGTATAGATATGACCTAAATAACTTCCCTTATGAACATGAAGGGGAGGCGATGAATAGGTAGAAGGGATTTGATCTGGTAGACAGAGGCACTGAAGACTTATGGATGGAGGTTCATGATATTATATAGGAGGCAACAATGAAAAACATTCCAAAGAAAAAGAAGCATAAAAGAACAAAATGGCTGTTTGATTAGTCATTAAAATAGCTGAGGAAAGAAAAAAAGGAAAGGAAAAGGAGAAAAGGAAAAATATACCCAAAATCTTGGCACCTGGCACCATGATTTCCTGGCAAATAGAGGGAGAAGAAAAGGAAGCAGTGTCAGATTTTGCATTCTTGGGCTCAAAGATCACTGCAGATGGCGACTGCAGTCATAAAATTAAAAGATGCTTCCTCCTTGGAAGGAAAGCTATGACAAATCTGGACAGCATACAGAAAAGTAGAGACATAGCCTTGCCAACAAAAGTCAGTATAGTCAAAGCTGTGGTTTTTCCAGTAGCAATGTATGGTTGTAAGAATTGGAGTATGAGGAAAGCTGAGTGACACAGAATCAACGCTTTCAAACTGTGCTGCTGAAGAAGACTTTTGAGAATCCCTGGAACAGCAAGGAGCTCAGATCAGTCAGTACCAGAAGCAGTTAAGTCACATTATTCATTGGAAGATCATATACTGAAACTGAAGCCTAAACACTTTGGCCACATAATTAGAAGGCAGACCCTGATGCTGGGAAAGATTGAAAGCAAAAGGAAAAGGGAACAACAGAAGATGAGATTGGTAGTGTCATGCCAGCAGTGAGCATGAGCTTAAATAGATTTCAAGAGATAGTGGTGGATAGAAGGGCCTTTGGTACAGAGTCACATGGAGTCTATGGAGTCACAAAGAGTTGGATACAAGTTAACAACTAAACAACAACAGAATTGGGGAGGTAACAGCCATAAACAAAATAAACTCCTATTGGAGACTTGATCTTAATGGATAGAGTGGAATTTAAATGAGAGAAAGAAGTGATAAGAACCAGAGTTTAGGTTCTAGAATTGATAAAGAGGGGCAAGCAGTAAGAATAGACTTCTTGTGGTGATGATTTTGATACCCTCACTTAATTTAATCAGCATTTATTTAGCTCGTTGTGGTTTGATGGGGATCAGTGATAGTATTAGTGAATTAAGCAGAATAGAATTCAGAATAGGATAATTACATTAGTGCTGTTAGGATAAGAGTTATGAATGATTAATCCACTATTTATTATTATATTATATTAATTGTGTTTGAATTATCAGAGAGATTCATACTGTTAGCTGGGTCTGTCATAAAAAGTTAATAAGAATGTAATTGGGACAGGGGCAGAGCCAAGATGGCAGCATAGAAGCAGCAAAGTTTTGCAGCTCCCACATAGCCACCCTAAATACCCATAAAATACAACTCTAAACAAATTCTAGGGCTCCCAAACTCACAAAAGTACAGAAAACACATCTCTCCCTGAAAGCAGCTTGGCAGGAGGGGCTCATCCTGGCAGGCTGGGAGCCGAGGCCAGCCCAGGCTGAAACCAAAACCATGGCCAGGCCCCCGGGCTGTTGGGAGGAGCTGAGCTGCAGCATGAGTCTACCCCAGAGAACAGATATGCACCACCTGGAGCAATCTCCACATCTATCAAGCCAGGATTAGAACTTGTATCAAGCTTTTAAGCTAACTTTGGGGGAGGAAAAGCACTTTGGCTGAACTGCCTCCAGGGCAAGGGAGCAGTGGGGGAAGGGCAGGATCTGCTGCAAGCAGCAACTGCCCCCACTGGGCTGCTTCAGAGCTCCTGGACTGTGGACCCCGCAGGGGGGGCTGAGACGATTGATCAGGGCCAAGGGTTCTTGGGTTGAGCAGCCTGGATCTGGATTGTGGTCTTGGGTGGTGGTCCTGGGGTGAGCTTTCAGCAAGCCAAAGCTGGTGGGGGCTGCAGCACCCCCCTAATAGCTCCGGCAGCTGGGAAAACCCCACTGATTTGGAACAGAGCTTTCCCCCCTGGAAGCAGAGTTCCACAAAGCTAAAAAAAATCCAACCA
>JAQQSW010016724.1:0-11613 GCA_028646575.1 Pseudocheirus occidentalis | reverse complement strand
GGGACAGGGACAGGGTAGAGAACAGAACAAGGCGGGGAGGGATAGGAAGGAGGGACATAATATCAGACTGTCACAATATGTCCACTATGAAGATGTCCTGTATAATCACACCTACATAGCCTGTATTGAATTGGTTGTCCTTTCAGCGGGGGTGGGTGACAAGGGAGGAATCGAATGAATTTAGAATTTAAAGCTCTGCAATACCTGCAACTAGGAATTAAGATATACAGGGGCTTGGGTAGGTAGACCCTCCCTGTCCTACCAGAAAGTTAGAGAGCAGACCAGGGGAGGGCCTCCACAGTGGGATCACTGTTTTGGGGTTGGGGTAGGGGAAAGACGGGGAGAAAATTTGTAATTCAAAAATCCCATGAAAATGAATGATGTAAACAAGAAACAAATAAAATTTATTACATAAAAAAACAAAGTCTATGTTATTTCATGTATCTTCAGTCTCTTACTCTTTAGTACTCACTGTGTCATCGTTCAAGATGCAAAAAAGTTCTCAGGTTCTCCTCCCCACTCCAGTGTAAAAAGCCTTCAAGGACGTTCCTACATGGCATTCAGCTACCATCTAATCTTTCTCCCTACCTTCATTGCCAAAATTGTCTACATTACCTATCTCTCTTTTACCTCTCACAATCTGTCTCCTATTTCCCCAAGTCTCTTGAAATCAAGGTTACCAGTGACCTCCTAATCACCAAAGCCAATGGCTCTTTTTCAGTTTCAAGCCCTGTCCTCTCTGAAGTTTATTATGCTATTGGGGTGTGTGTGTGTGTGTGTATAATATATATATATTATATATAAACATATATATCCTCTTCATTACACTTTCTCTCCTGGTAATTTCAGTCACTTAGATAGCATCAGCCATCACCTTCACCTTGCAAATGACTACCAGATTTCTAGTTGCTGTCCTTACTTGTGAAGTAAGTGAAGTCAAGCTCCACTTCTCTACTTGCCTGCAGGATGTATCTACCTTGACGTTCCATAGAGATGTCCCAAAGTGAGTTCATCTTTTCTGTTTCCCTACCTTTGTTAGTGGGAGCATCATTCACAGAGCCTCGCATGTATTGTTTACTTTTTCTGTTAGCTTTCATTTCCAGACATTTATCAAGTTTGTCACTACCATCACCCTGTACACTCAGTTCATCTTTACCACCCACCTGAACTATTGCAATCACCTCCTCAAAGGTCTTTCAGCCTCCATTCTCTCTTCCCTCCAATCTATCCTTTATGGTTCTGCTAGATTTATCTTCATTATACCCAGATCTAGTCCTATTACAGTGCTCAAAACCAGTGGTTTCCTATAATTTAGTCACACTCTTCTATTTGCCTAAAATGCCCCCTTCCCAACATCTCCTCTTTTAGCCTCTGAAGCCTAATCCAAATGCTACTTACTTCAAAAAGCCTTCCCTGATAGCTTAGTTTAGGAACAACCTTTCCTGGAATAAGTGCCGAACCTTTAATCTTCAGTTGGGCCTAAATCCTGGTTCCACCGTTTACTACCTGCATGACCTCAGGAAAGGTCATGTGACATCACTAGAGATAGGTTTTCTCATCTGTAAAATGAGTAGGTTGTACTGTCGTTGTTCAGTCATTTCAGTTGTGTCTGACTCTTTGTGATCCTTTTTGGGGTTTTCTTAGCAAAGACACTGGGGTGGTTTCCCATTTCCTTCTCCAGCTCATTTTTCAGATGAGGAAAATGAGGCAAACAAGGCTGAATCACTTGCCCAGGGTCACACAGCTAGTACTTGTCTGAGACTGGATTTGAATTCAGGTCTTACTAGATGACCTACAATGTCCCATCTAGCTCCTGACCTATGATGTTTTGATTCATCTATCTTCCTTCTGTCAAATAGCAACTGAAATTCCTTTGATATACTTCATCATCCTTTCCTCTAAACCTTCTTGTCCCCACCCCCCACCCCCACCATTTTATCTTCCCTATTATTATAGAAATCAACTTCATCCTCCTACCCCCTCAGGCTCACAACCTAGATGTTGTCCTTGACTTCTCACTATTTCTCACTTCCGGTATCCAGTATGTTGCCAAGGCCTGGCAATTTCACCTTTGCAGCATCTCTTAAATATGCCCCCTTCTCTGATACTTTTAATGGGGAGCAAGGAGTATTCCAACACCCTCTTTCAACCAGTCTAAATTCCTAAAATCATAGACTTAGAATTAGAAGTAAGTTCAGAGATCACCCAATCCCACTTTTGCTTGAAGAGGAATGTGCTCTAAAACACTGTTGACTTATCAGGCACTATTTTGTGTTATGCATGTCTTAACTAAACCTTGTATCTCCTGTAGCACATCATCTTCATCCTTATCATAGCAACAACAGTGACCAAAATAAGAACTCCTATTTTTATAGCCTTTCAAAGTTTACAAAGTTTTCCTTACAACAGCCCTTTAAGGCAAGTCCTGCAAATTGTATTATACCCATTTTGCAGCTAAAAAAACCTGAAGTATAGAGAGGCTAAATGACTTGCCCATGGTGACACCATTAGTAAATTAAACAGATTTGAATCTGGAGTTCATTAACTCTAGCTCTAATGTTCTTTATCCTACACTACAAGTCTCTATACCCAAATGGCATTTAATAAGTGTTTGTTTAAACTAAATGGAATGCGTAGTTCTCATTCAAGCAGGCAAACTTCAGTCATCCCACTTCTGAAATGAGCTGAGCAGTTCCAACGGGGCTTGTGAGGTAATTTTCTATTTCACTGTCTAGCCTTTTGCTGCATGAAGAAGACTGGTTGCTTTGGAAGAGGGAAGGCACATAGGATTTATTACGCTATCCTCTACTTTTGGTCGCTATAATGGTAACGGGAATTTGAAGATCTTCCCTGCCCCTTAATAAACCTAAAGTCTCCAACAGCCAACCCGTTAATAAGCATTTATTAAGGATCTACTAAGTGTGCCACATACAAAACTGCCACAAAAAGAGGCAAAAGATGGTCTCTCCCCTCACAATCTAATGGGTGAGACAAGAAAAAATATGTAAGAAGAAGCATTATGAAGCATAACCAGGAAGCAATTAAAAGAGAAAAGGCGCTCTACAGAATTAGGAGGGGTTGGAAGAAGCCTCCTTTAGAACATGAGATTTTAGCTGGGGTTTAAATAAAGGAAGCCGGAGAAGCCAGGAAGTGGAGACGAGCGGGAGAGCTTTCTAGGCAGCATTGCAGATAGCCAGAGAAAGTGCCCAGAGCTAAGGGGCGGAATGCCTTGTTCAAGAAACAGCAAGGAGGCCGGTGTCACTGGACTGAAGATTATATAGTGGGGAATAAGGCGTAAGAAGGTGGGAAAGACAGGGTGGAGAGAGTTTATGAAGGGCTATGAATACAAATGGAGGATGTTTTATCTAAGCCTAGAAGTGACAAGGAGCCACTAGAATTTACTGAGTAGGGAAGTGACACGGTCAAACCCATGCTTCAGAAACATCACTTTGGCAGCTAATTGGAGGATCAATTAGAGTAGAGAGGGAATTAAGGCAGGCACATCCACCAGCGGGCTATTGCAATAGTCCAATTATGAGGTGTTGAGGGGCCTGGATCAAGGGGGTAGAAGTGTCAGAGAAGGGGGCATATTTAAGAGATGCTGCAAAGGTGAAATTGCCAGGCCTTGGCAACATACTGGATACCGGAAGTGAGAAATAGTGAGAAGTCAAGGACAACATCTAGGTTGTGAGCCTGAGGGGCTAGGAGGATGAAGTTGATTTCTATAGTAATAGGGAAGATAAAATGGCGGGAGGGTGGGGTGGGGGCAGGAAGGTTTAGAGGAAAGGATGACGAATTCAGTTTTGGACATGTCGAGTCTAAGATGTCCACTGTACATGTACTGTGCAGCTAGCTGGTGGTGTGTGAATAGAGCACTGAGCTAGAAATCAGGAAGACTCATCTTCATGAGCTCAAATCTGGCCCCAGACACTTACTGGCTGTGTGACCCTGGGCAAGTCACTTAGCCCAGTTTGCCTCAGTTTCCTCATCTATAAAATGATCTGGAGAAGGAAATGGCAAATCACTCTGGTATTTTGGCCAAGAAAACCCAAAATGGGGTCATGAAGAGTCAGACGCAACTGAACTACAACAACACTAAATTCACTGAGAGGCGATACAGTGGATAAAAAAACTCAGCCATGAAGATCTGGTTCAAGTCCTAGGGGCAGCTAGGCAGATAGTAGATGCAGTGCCAAGACTGAAGTCAAAAGACTCATTTTCTTGAGTTCAAAGCTGGCTTTAGACACTTATTAGCTGTGTGACCCTGGGCAGTCATTTAACTCCATTTGCCTCAGTTTCCTTATCTGTAAAATGAACTAGAGGAAGAAATGGCAAACTACTCCAGTATCTTTGGCAAGAAAACACCAAATAGGGCAATAAAGAGCCAGATGCGATTGAAAAATGACTGAACAACAAAAAACAAAACCATAATCTAAATCAAGATGTCTGTAAGGCATTTGGAAATGTGAGACTGGATGTCAGCAGAGAGATGAGGGCAGGATAAATAAATATGAGATTCATCAGCATAGAGTTGATAATTAAATTCATGAGAATTGATAAATTCACCAAGTGAAGTAGTATGGGGGATTAGCAAAGAGGACCCAGGAAACAACACTGTAGGACATCAATGTTTAGAAGACATGATCTGGATAAGGATCAAGCAAAGGAGACTGAGGAGTAGTCTGACAGGAAAACCAAGAGAAACTGGTGTTCTGAAAACCTAGAAAGAATAGTGTCAAGGAGAAGAGGGTGATTGACAGTGTTAAAGGCAGTAGAGAGGTCAAGAAGAATGAAAATTGAGAAAAGTCATTGAATTTGGCAATTATGAGATCATTGGTAACCTTGGAGAGAGCCATTTCCTTGGAATAATGAAGTTGGAAGTCAGATTTTGTAACTAGTTAAGAAGACAATGAGAAGAGAGAACTGGAGGTACCAATTACAGACAGTTTTCTCAAGGAATTTAGCCAGACAGAGCAAAATATAGGACAATAGTTAACTGGGATGGAAGGATTTTTTGAGGATGGTGGGGATGAGGAGAAGATGGGACATGGGCATGTTTGTAAGCAGTAGGAAAGGAAGAGACTGAAGATAAGTGAAAGAGGGGGGATGAGAGAGGAGACAATCTGTTGGAGAAGAATGGATGGAATGGGATTGCTTGGGCAGGAAGAGGGGTTTTACCTTGGAAAGAAGTAAGGTCACCTTATCATGTGAGACGGGTGAAGGAGGAGATTGTGGCAGAAGGCAGAGGGGACAAGAGGAAGCTTGCTATGGAAAAGCCTTATTTTTTTTTCCAGTAAAATATAAGGCAGGGTTCTCAGCTGAGAGTGGGAAGGGGGTGCCATGGGAGGTTTGAGGAGGGATAAAAAGATTTGGAAGAGCCTTTGTAGAGTAGGACAGTGAGTTGATAAGGGATGTATAAAGGGACTGACTATTAGGAGTGAGGGCCCAATTATATAAATTTGTAGTGGACCAGACTAAATTATTGTAATGATTTTCTCCAAGTTCATTAAGTAGCACATGTGTAGAAACAAAGATAGTGGATGGTGGGAGTCAGCCCACCAATAGCAGTAGGGTATTGCATATATGTGTGTCTGTATAGACACATACATATCCACACACATATGTAGTTATGTGTATATAGAGAGAAGGTGAGATACACATACACATATATAAATATGACAAAGGGGCTAGAAACTCAAGAGGACTAGAGAGTAGTTTAACTGATTCACCAAAGAGTCAAAACAGAGAAAATGAGAGTAGCAGGTGCAGGGGAGATGGCTGGGGACAGAACTGAGAAGTCATGGGATTAGAGGGCATGCTGTGGACAAAGGATCTGGGAAGGGAAAGCAGAGGGAGAGGTTGAAAGTCAAGAGATTATGGTCAGATAAGGAGATTTTGTTTTGTTGTTGTTGTTGTTTGCTTTTTGGAGGAGGGAAGGCAGGGCAATGGGGGTTAAGTGACTTGCCCAAACTTACACAGCTAGTAAGTGTTAAGTGTCTAAGTCTGGATTTGAACGCAGGTCCTCCTGACTGCAGGGCTGGTACACTGCACCACTTAACTGCTCCAACTTTGGAATTCTTAAACATGAGAAGGATGCATGGTGATAGCAAGATCAAGGGAATGACCATATTTGTGAATGGCTGGGGTGGAGTAGAGGAGTAGGTTAGGGAATGAATAGGCTGAGGAACTGGGAAAATCAAAATGTGTGTTGAGATCCCCTCTATAAGGCCAGAAGGAGAGGAGAGGGCAAAAAAACCCCAAAAAACTGAAAGAAGAGGAGGGACCTGGATGTCTGTAAGAAGCAACTATCAGGATTCTGATATGGACTGCATGAACCTCAAAGAAGAAGAGATTATGGAATGACAGACAACCTGGAAGTGGCAATGAGGAGCAAGGAGTATTCCAACACCCTCTTCCCTTGCCTTGACTACTGAGCAAGGAATGAGTGACTGTGTAGCCAGTAACTACATAAGGTGACTAGGAATGCTGTGTCATGAAGGGGGAAAGGGGAATCAGAGTTAGGTCTCTGTGACCTGTGAAGCCCTATCAAGGCAGAAAGATGTAATGGATAGAGAAATGGCCTTGGAGTCAGGAAGACCTGGGATCTAGCCTATATCTGACATGTGATTGTGGTTGTGGTACTTGGGGAAAGTTATCATCTCACAGTGCTTCAGAGAGGTAACTTCCTCACCTGGGAATAACAATATCATAGGTATGATTCCCCACCCCACATCAAAAAAAAAAAAAAGTACTCTGCCAATGCACCCTACCCCAGTGGCTTGAGGAACATAAAGGGAACTGTGTTGTGACAGAAATTAAGGCAATTCCACAAGCCAGGGAGACTATGGCTATGGAGTCAGTTCAATCTGAGACCATTTTTTAGTAAACTGATGCCAAAGGTCTTTTTTTAAGTACAGTAGAACTTCACTGGGTTATCCCATCTGAAGGGAAGGTTGGTGGCTGATATGCCACAACAGATGTTATGTTCTTTTGTGAATCAGGATAGAAATGAGTCTTCCTTTCTCCTCTAGCTCCACCTCGGCCAGTCAGAGGTTGGGAGCACAAATCTGCTCTGGACACCCCTTCTAAGAGAGAGCTGGTAAGGAATGAACACACCCTACTTGTTGAAAAGAGATCTCTGTGTGTGTTACCTCTCCTCTCCTCTTCTCTCTCCTTTCCTCCTTCCCTCTCTCCATTTCTCTGTCTCTGTCTGGGATTTTCAGGTCAGGGATAACAGTATTTTTACTTTACTTTTAGGTCTGCTGTAATCAACACTATGAAGGAGCCAGGGGAAGCCTCCTTTCCTACTAGGTTTTCTTCCTACATGTCTGCGGTTCTGATTTCTAACCTTTTTGTTGTCGTGACACTCCACTGTCACTTCACGGCCCTCAGCTTGAATTCATGGCACCTCCTCCTGCTAAAAGGGCTGCCTGGTCTGCATTGACTTTTTAAAATTGAATGCACTAAAATTAACACCCCTCATGAAAACTGAAAGCACAACAGGGTATCACGAGACTAGGGATGAAAAAAAATCCCTGTTCTGAGATATAGCACCAGTCATTTTAACGTTTCATCTTACTTTTTAAGATCTGGATGCACTGTGAAATTAAGCTTCTCCATATCCCCTTCCCTACAACTGTGAACTCCTTAAAACAGACTGGATTTTTTTCCTTCAAAGCTATCAAGTCCCTGTGGTGTACCTTAAATTGCTATTCTAACTTTTGGGCTATAACAGATGATAAAAGAGCATATGAAGATGATGATGATAGTAATATTAATATTACATTATATTAATATTTGTATAATAATAGTAATAAATAATAATATACCTGATGGCTTACAAAGTGATTTAGAAATATGATCTCATTTTATCCTTTACCCTGAGAGGTAAGTACTATTATTATCTTCATTTTGCAGATGAGAGAACTGAGGCAGAGAGAGGTTTAAACAAGTTGCCTAGAGTCACATATTAAGTAAATGAAACTGGATTTTAAAGTTGGTCTTCTTGATTCCAAGTCTAACACTCTAGCATATTCCTAGAATATGAATGAAATGTAATACCCTTATGATTGCCCACAAAGCAAGGAAAAAAAATAAAAAAGGAAAACCAATCCAATGGAAGGGGTAGTTCTAGGGCAAAGATTTGAGGTTTCAAATTCTGTTTTAGAGATTATGCCCTCCTGAGGATTTTGTTATTCTGGTTTCCCAGATTTCTTTCTAAAATTCCATACTCAGGATCAAAGATCTAGAGCTCAAAGGGAACTCAGAGGTCACCTATATGGTCTACTCCCTTCATTTACAAATGAGGGAACCAGAGAACAGAAAAGTGAAAGTGACTGGCTCAAGGTCACACAAATGGCAAACCTAAGAAACAGGATTTGAACTCAGATCTTCCAAGTCCAGAGCCAGTGGCTCTTTCCACTCTATTACATCTCATTCTAAATCTCATACTTTCCTGACTCGGGGTCGTGCTTAAAAGGCCCACATCTACCTAACAGAGCAGTTCGTGTTTGTAATCAAATAAAGAAACTTTTGGTATTCAACCTGAGGCCACAGTGATTTTGGAGTAGGGATGAAAAAGAGAGAATAATGTAACACCAAAATGAATAGACGACCTGATCTCTGCCCTCAAGCTTATAATTTAGAACTCTCTCCTTTCTTCTCTATTTCTGGTATCTATTTCTCTCTCAGATACTTTACTATCAACCTTTAAATCTCACTTTGGTTTTTCCTGCTCTCAAAACCTCATGCTTTCTAAATCTTCATCTTCTACTATTTCAGAAATTTTCTGAGTTGGCCAGTCTTTCTCATATTTCATCTATTTACCTTGCTAAAGCAGCAAATTATTTTTACCTTACAGATTCCCTAAAATATAATTCCTTACTCTATTATGGTTATTTTAAAATATTATAATCCAGGTTATTTTCTCTAGATTTCATGTTTCACCCTTTTCTCTCAATTCATCTTTAAGTTTTTACACTGGCCCCTCTTCTGTTGGCTGCTTGAAATTCCAAGTTTTTCCTTTTCTTAGCCCTTAGCAACACTGTTCTCCCTTTCTCTGATATTTCTACCTACATGCCTTCTCCATAGCTCCTAGACCCTGGTCACTACTTCTCTCTTCTCTACTTCCCTCAATTTATGGGTATGATTTCCTGCCTTTGCATTTTCTTCCCTTTCCCTTCACCCTTATAACTCCCTATTAAGTCACTCCTAAAAGTCAAATCCAACGTACTGCAACTATGGACCCTACAACAATAACAAGTTCCCTTCTTTCTTCTCTGGGATGCTCCATGTTTTAGATGTCCAGATTTCATGTAAGTCACTGACTGTTAGTGACTGGTTGAGATGAGGGTCAAGCTAGCCTGATGGTCAGAGGCAATGAATAAGAATACAGACTTATGCTTTCTTTTCAGAAACGGTTTCATTTAGATAGAACCTCTAACAAATCGTTTTCTTCTTCCTGTGTCTCTTGTTAATTAAGTGAATAACAGGGAAACAATACCCTTCCTCACTCGACCTCAAAAAGACATGAGGATGAATTGACTTACCATGGATATCACCTCATTCCATAATTCTCCTAGTGTCTGAATCTTTGTTGCTGTACAACGGCCCTAACACCGCTGTTCAACACCTAGTATAAAGTGAGACCCTTCTGGATGAAAGATAAGGTAGAAAAGTAAATGTAACATTCTTCTTTCTCTTAGGTTCCTAGCCTCTTGGGCTCCCTACACCTGTTGATTCTGTCCATATGGTCAGTTCATCTCTCCCCCTAACCACCAAATCCCCAAGCAAGCAGAGCTGTCTATGCTCATTCTTGGTGGGTATGAACCACCAGCCCTGTTATAAATCCTCTCCCACAAAACACTGGAGATGGTTTCTTTCATTGTGCCAAGAAATCTCTTTTGACCATCTGTAATCTATCCAAAGGCAACAGGCAGGAAATGATGTAAAGAAAAACCCCTGTAAAATGCAACTGGTGGCATTGCCCCTCTCCCTTCCATGCTTACTGCCGGGAACAGGAAGTTGCCTTTCTGGGGGACATGGAACATCTGTGAAAGTTCTGGAAGCCGCTGGGCATCTATCAGAAGCTAAATGTACTCAAGACAGATGCTCACAGAATTTGGTAACAAATGTGTGTGGCATACTGTATTGAGTTTTTAAATTAAGACTGAAAAAAATCTCATTTAATGCCCCCTCCAGCATTACCCAAATAACATTAAAAAAAAAAGTCATCCCTAAACTATATCCCAAAGAGATCCTAGAAGTGGGAAAAGGACTCACATGTACGAAAATATTTATAGCAGCTCTTTTTGTGGTGGCAAAGAATTGGAAATCAAGGTGATGCCCATCAATTGGGGAATGGCTAAATGTAATGGAATACTATTGTGGCATATGAATGTAATGGAATACTATTGTGCTATAAGAAATGAGGAGCAGACAGACTTCATAATAACCTGGAGAGACTTATATAAACTGATGCTAAGTAAGGAGAGCAGAACAAGAACTTTGTACACAAATATACAGATACACATTGTATCTATGACAACTAACTTTAATAAACGGGGCTCCTCTCAGCAATGCAAGGTTAGAAGACAACTCCAAAAGATTCATGATGGAAAGAGATATCCACATCCAGAGAAAGAGCTACAGAGTCTCAATGCAGACTGAAGCAAACTACTTGCTCTTTTGTGTTTTGTCTTGTTCCTTCTTTCTTGCTATTCACTCCATTGGTTATAGTCCTTTTTTTACAACTTGACTAATGTTTAATGTGAAGGTATTTGTAGATCCTATATTTGAGAGGAGGAGAAAATCTGGGATGCAAGAGATCATGGAACTGAATGTTGTAAACTAAAAATAAATTAATAATTTTTTAAAGTCATCCCTAAGAAATAAGCTGGGAAAGCAAGGAATAGTTTACCTGTCAGATTTATGGAGGAGGGAAGACTTTATGACCAAAGAAGAGCTGGAGAGCATAATAAAATGCAAAATGGATAATCTTGATTACATTTAATTGAAAAGTTTCTGTACAAACAAAGCCAATGTAACCAAGATTAAGAGGGAAGTAGGAAATTGGAAAAGAATATTTACAACCAGTGTCTCTGATAAAGGTCTCATTTCTAAAATATACAGGGAATTAAGTAAAATATATAAGAATACAGGTCATTCCCCAATTGATAAATGGGCAAAGAATATGAACAGGCAATTTTCAGAGGCAAAAATTAAAGATATCCTTAAGCATATGGAAAAATGCTCTAAATCACTATTGATTTGAGAAATGCCAATCAAAACAACTTTGAGGTACCACATCTCACCAGTCAGATTGGCTAAGATGACAAAACAGGAAAATGACAAGTGCTGGAGAGGATGTGGAAAAATTGGAACTCTGATGCATTGTTGGTGGAGCTGTGAACTGATACAACCATTCTGGAGGGCAATCTGGAACTATGCCCAAAGGGCTATAAATAATTGCATACCTTTTGACCCAGTAATACCACTTTTGGGGTTGTATCCCAAAGAGATCATAGAAGTAGGAAAAGGACCCATATGTACAAAAATATTTATTGCAGCTCTCTTTGTGGTGGCAAAAAACTGGAAACTTAGGGGATGCCCATC
>JAQQSW010016723.1:0-11613 GCA_028646575.1 Pseudocheirus occidentalis | reverse complement strand
TCAAGCAACTCCTGGAAAAAAAGTCCATTTTTTTCAACATCTATATCTTTTTTATAAAACTAAGAAGCATGATACACCACAGTTTCTAAAAAATTAAAGTCATCAGTTACTCAAAGGGCAATCAATGGGGCAAAAGCATTCTAGACAAGAGCTGATGATAGCACACAGCCAACAAAAATTGTACAAGAAAAGTGATTTAAAAGGTATTATCAAAGAAATGTGTTTCTGAAAAAGCTGGAACATTGATATGCTGAGAGTTAGAAATAACAGATTATTATGTGCACCCCTGGTTGCCACACAATGTCAAGAGACATAAGAAGGTTAGTAGGACTGTATGTGAAGGAATTATGTGAGGGAAGAGACAAAAATGAGGGTAAAGCAACCGATAAACATTTAATATGTACCAAGAATTTTAGTAAACCCTAGGGATACCGTCAGAAAACCTGAGATAACTCTCAAAGTGGTCCTACTCCAATAAAAGAAAATGGAACTACAGAGCAAGTACAGGTCCTAAATGTTTTAGTAGGAGAGCTGATGGCAAAGACTAGATGATAATGCCCAAGAGTAGGGAGGGCATAGAGGCAGGGATCATGGTAAGATCTAGAGGATCTTAGGATGCAGTGGAAGGGCATGTGTTAAAGCATGGTGGCCCTCCCATTCACCAGATGGAATAGAATTGATGACTCTCATTTAAAGCAAATGTCATTCAGTTCTTCCAGACTCACTCTTCTCTGGAGTGAAGGAAAAAGAAGACAAGATGCAAGGCTGCCCACAGTGGTTGGTCTTCCAGGGGCTGCTGCCCTATAGCATTTGGCTGAAAAGAAAAGTTACACAAAATGAAAAGATATTCATACGCTACAGCTTATACCACTAGAAGGAGCATTAACATCAGGGGACTCAGAGGACCATCAATATATAAATAAATATTTTGGAACTTTATACTGTATGTTCTAAAATCTAACAGTCATGAAAATAAATCAGGTTTTCAAAGCGTTACTGGATTAATTTTGCTAAAATATGGGAAACTGCAAGCCATTCAGTCTTTTAAAAATCACTTTTCTCTTATTTCATCTTAGCACATTACAAAATGCCAATGCTAAAACAAAGAATTGATGATATAGTATGCAAATACACAATTTCCATCTTGAAGACTCATGTGATAGCTTTTTTTCTTTTGGGAGAAGATAAAGTGATAGGTTTGGGGTTTTCCCCATTCAGAATAATTGCAGTAAGAGAATGAAACTCTGGGTTTGGTGAAAGCATAAACCTGTGTGGGAGGTGGACCCCTGAATTCTATTTCTAGCTCTGCTGCTAAGTCCCTCTTTGATTTTGGTCTACTTTCTTAGCCACTCTTCACCTAGATTCTCTCCTCTGGAAATACGATGACATTTGGGTCATTGCTGTTGTCTTTCTTCTTTAGGAAATTTATTTATTTATTTATTTTTAGTTTTCCACATTCACTTTTTTTAGATTTTGAGTTCTACTACACAAAAATTTTCTAAAATTCTATTCACCATCTTAACTTCTTTCTTATTTCTTTTCTAGTTAGATTTATCTAGCTCTGAGGGGGAGGTTGAGTTCCCCCCTACCCCCACCCCAGGCAAGTATAGTTTAGCTGTCTATTTCTTCCTACAACTCACTTAACTTCTCTAAAACTTTGGATGTTGGTAGTACTGATATTACTTAATTGTTAATGGTAAACTTTATCAAGATGTAGTTTCTTTATCTCTTTTAATTAGATCTATTTTTGCTTCTGCTTTGCCTGAGATCAGGAAAGTTACCTGTGTTTTTTTTAAATTTCACCTGACACATAATATATTGTGCTATAGTATTTTACCTATAGTCTCTCTGTATCTTTCTACCTCAAATGTGATGCCTGTAAATGACACACTGTAGGTAGGATTATGGTTTTTAATTCACTTCCCTGTCCATTGCCATTTTATGGTAAAGTTGATCACATTCACATCCACAATAACCATTACTCTGTATTTCTCTCCACATCCTATTCCCCCCTCCCCCACCTTTATACTTTTTTCTCTCCTTTCACCCTTTTCCTCCTCAGAAGTGTTTTGCTTCTGACCAACACTGCTTTTTCCCTCCCTTCTTCCAACACCCTCCTTTTTCTTTCCCCTTTCTCCTCCTACTTCTGTATAAGGCATGATAGATTTCTATAACAAACTACATGCACATGTTCTATGATATTCCTTGCAGTTTTCAAGTCAGAGTCTCATTCAGGAGATAATTGGTGGATTCTTTCATTGACTATTTTACCCTCTGGTTCTAGGATGTCAGGCTAGTTTTCCATGATAATTTCTTGAAAGATGTTGTCCAGGGTCTTTTTTTCATCATGGCTTTCAGACAGACTGATAATTCTTAAATATCTCTCCTGAAACTGTTCTCCAGGTCAGTTGTTTTTTTGAAGGAGCTGTTTTACATTTTCTTATATATTTTTTCATTCTTGACTTTGTTTGACTGATTCTTGATGTCTCATAGAGTCATTAGCTTCTACTTGACCAATTTTCATTTTTAACAAATTGTACTCTTCAGTTAACTTTTGTACCTTCTTTTCCATGTGGCAAATTCTACTTTTTAAGGAGTTCTTTTTTTTGTGGACTTTTTTTTTCCATTTGGCCAATTGTATTTTTTAAGGAACTCTTTTTTTTCTTTTCTGGAGGGAGGAGGGTAGTACAATTGGGGTTAAGTGACTTGCCCAAGGTCACATGGCTACTTTTTGTGTTAAGTGTCTGAGGCCAAATTTGAACTCAGGTCCTCCTGCCTCCAGGACTGATGCTCTATTAACTGTGCCACCTAGCCACCCAAGGAACTCTTTTCTACATTCAATTTTTGTCCTTCCTTTTCCAAGCTATTGATTCTCACTTACAAACTTTCCTATTTTTGATCCCCATTTTTTCCTACCTCTCCTATTTGACTTTTTCATCCTCCTTGAGATCTTCAAATAAGGTTTTTTGGACTTGAGAGCAGTTAATATTCCCCTCTAAGGTTTCAGATTTGGGTATATTGACAATGTTATCTTCTTCTAAGTTTGTGTTTTGTTATTCCTAGCCACCACAGAAAGAATGTATGGTCATTGTTCATTTGTGATTTTTAATCATTTTATTTACCAATTTTATGACTTTTAAAGTTGAACCCTCTTGCTTGAACACATGGCAACCTGTCTCAAACTTCTTGTGCTGGGGTTCAGAGGTCTGGTGACAAGCTTTGTGCTCTGGAGTTATAGCCAAGCTATTATTAGTGACCCTAAAGAAAGTCCTTTGTCTTAAGAAAAACCTGAAAAAATTGATAGAAAATTGACAGAAAATCACGTATATAAGGCAGGCAGAGACATGGGGAGATGTCTTTGTCTCATGTAAGCTCACAATCACAAACAAAGAATTTGGAGTTTTTCCTGCATTTCTGTCACTGCCGTGACCATGTACATTCAGAGGAAATACACTGCAGGCTAGAAATATGCCTTCTCTTTAGCCCAAATAAACAATGAGCTACATTAGGCAAGCTATCCCCACAGAGGAGGCCTCTCTTCTTGGCTCACTTCTCTTCATCCGCACATGCAGAGGGACCCAAGTGGAAAGTATTAGATGGCCCACAGGACATAACCATTTGGTATAACATGACTTTGGTGTCACAGATCTGTCCCACCAGCAGTAAGGAGACTGAGGTTAACAAGTTGTACGTACTTCTCGGGCCTGGGAGCTGCTGACAGTCATGAGAGCCACAAACAACAGAGGGGGTGTGACATTTCAATCTTCCACATAACCTCAGCATCCTTTGAGTATTCTTTGGCCACCAGCAGGAAGTAGCATGTACTGGGCTGAAATTGCAAGCTACACTCACAATACCTTAAAATGGTTCACTGCCTATTGTGTGCAAAGCAGTCAGAAGGCAGCCAAAAGAATATCTTATGTCATGAAAAGAAAAGAACAAAAACAAGAAGACTAATGTCAGACAAAATTGAGATTTAAACAGACATGGAACACACTTTCCTAGTATGATATGTTACATGGTATAATTTTAATGGCTAAGTCCTTTTAGCCCCTGAGAGCAATTAGGAGAACATTCCCATTTCCTGAACTTTCATCTATTACCCACTAATTTGTACAAGGAAGGGGAATTTCCAACATTACCCTAAGTTTCTGTTTGAGTTTGGAGGAAATATTCTAGCTATCTTAAAACACCTTGAATTGACATATATTGTTGTGCTTCAGAGAATCCTCTTCATCTTAATGTGAAAGGAGAAATGAAAATAGATAAGTCCATATTAAGTGACCATGGCAAACTGCTGGCATTATTAGTTCACTTCCTCTCTTCTTTCAAATGTAGGGGCCTCATTTGGAACTGAGAAAAAGTTCTATTGAGTCATTCCATTTTTGTGGGGGTGAGCCCAGAAAATGGCATGTAATAAGGTCACAACTTCTTGAATATCAACAACAATCAATTCTGGCAGCCTTCCTCTTCTGGAGAACATCTGGTGTGGATATGAACATGATCAGATACTTACTGTTATCCCCAATAGCCAAGAAAGAAGAATTAATCAGTCTTAAGCTTCTTGTCCTGGCCTATATCCTTAACCTTAGATCTGGTCCTGGTCTAAGTGGGTCTTTAGTTGACAATAGAGAATCATATGGGTATAAATTATGAACTGGGAAGAACCTTGGATATCATCTAATCCAGAATTTCTTAACATTTTTTGTATCATTAACTACACTGGCAATTTATTGGAGCCTCTGGACCCCTTCTCAAAATGATATTTTAACTGCATAAAAATGAATTACAAAGGAAATCGATTATACTAAGTTTTAAAAATATTGTTTAAAAGTATGTTCACAGACTCTGGGTTAAGAAACCCTGGTCTAATCCAACTTCTTAAATTTGTAGCTAAGGAACTGAATCCTAGAGTATTTGATCAACGGCATTTAAATAGTAAGTGGAAGATCTAGGATTTAAACCCATGTTTAAATTTGTCTTATGCCAAAATCTGAGTTAGAAGGTACTTTGAAAGTGAATAGCAAAACTGGGGAGGATAATTCTAGCCCTCCACTCAATCCTCACCCAAATAGTTGTGGAGAATGATGAATTCTCTGGAAAAGAATCACACAAGTCGTTGTATGTTTGTTCAGAAAGGATACAACTGATTTAACTGTCCTCATGGTCAGGGATCTTATAAAATGTAAAAATGAATCCTCCCAAAATGTATTTAGATTCTTCATAAACAAATTGCTTTTAGGTACCATGAAAAGGAGGCTGAAGAGATGGTGGCACATGAAATAGGGGGAAGAATCTTGGACTTTTTTTCTTGAAGACAGGGTTTGGATCTTGGCAGGACTGCTTATCTTTGAGTTTCTTTGAGTTTCAGTTTCTTAGTCTTAAATATTGGGCTAAGTGACCTCAGAGGTTCTTTCCAGCTCTACATCTATGACTCTATGTGGTCTCTGTCTTCAAGCAGTTTATCCTGCTTGAATGGATGATGTCAATGAAGACAAATAATAAAAAGTGACTCAATATATAACAAATGCACAGAATATCAGAATAGGTACAGAATAAACACATTCAAATGGCTAAATACTTATGTCATAAATCATCGGGCTTCACTCAGTGAAGTGGGGATGAAGAAAGCGAAGCTGTAGGCCTTTCTTTGTCACTTCATTAGCTGTGTGATCCTGGGCCAGTTACTTAACCACTAGACCTCAGTTTCCTTCATCAGTAACATGGGAGGGTTGAACTATATGTCCTTGAAGGTCCTTTCAAATGTCAGCAATCTTTACTTGTTCTTAAAGAATTTTCTTTTCTACTATTTCTATCTTGAACCCAAGGCTGAAACTTGGCCCAGGGCAAGATCAGTAAAAAGATGAGGACAGAGACTCAAGGGAAGAGGACAGTGTGGAGATGAACTAGTAAAGGGTCAAGATGGGGAAAGGAGGAGAGTATAGCGAGTGCAAGCGTGATGATCTGGCAGGAAACTGGGAGGCTGAGAGATTAGAGGATGGGGACCCTTATCTTGGTTATCATGAAATATTAAAAGACCACAGGAAAACCTGCATTTCTGTGAGTATTTCCCTTTGGAGGATTTTCCAAATGTCACTGACAAGTACCATATAGGATAAGGATTAGATGTTGGAAGCTCTTTTACCACATAGATAACTTAGCACTTAAATGAGATCACATAGCCATCATCTTTTAGACCCTTGTACTCTTTGTACTATATTTTTCTGTGCATCCTGAACCATCACTAGTTGTTTTGACCTTTGACTTGCCACTGCACTTTGAGGACTCTGGAGGAGAGAGCACAGCTGATGGCTTTGTGTGGCTATGACCCAGTCATATCCGATTAATAAACATGGAAAGTCATCACCCTTGTGATATCACTGGTTCTCTTTGAGAACTAAGGACAAACAACAGTAGCTGAACACAGTGCCCTTAATATCAAGCACCAGATAGGGCATTCCAAAGGCCACCCATCATACTGCTTTTTAGGGCTATTAAACCATTCTCTAATCCATCTCTTAATTTGTGTTTTGTCATTGTCCTGTTAACCTAGCTAGTATAGCAGAAAGAGGAAAGGACTTAGAGCTAGGGGAGCTGATTTTGAATCCCAGCTCTGAAACTATCTTTAGAAGCCTTGGTTTTTCTTATCTTGAAAATGAAGGGGTTGATAATGACCTAGAAGGTTCTTTCCAGCTCTTAATCTTAGACATAATGATTTCACCCATACCAGCTGAAAGTCAAGGGATAGACACTAATATTACTTTGAAATTTTATTGTGGTCAATTTCTTTGTGTCAGAAAGACAAGGGCCCTAGTTGTTTTTACTCCTCAGCCAAAATGAATGACAATAGCAGTAATAACATATTTTGTAGTTTTATATACCACTTTGTACTTGTCAAAACTTATGGAGAAAACTCACTATATGTTATTAATTTCATTTTGCAAATGAGTAAAATGAAAACACATACTGTGCTCATTCCCAACTCCATAGAACATAAACGTTGTTGTTCATTCATTTCAGTTGTGTCCAACTCTTCTTGACCCCATTGGAGATTTTCTTGGCAAATATACTAGTAGAGTGGTCTTCCATTTCCTTTTCCAGCTCATTTTCCGAATGAAAAACTGAGGCAAACAGGGTTAAGTGACTTGGCCAGGGTCACACAGCTAACGAGTGTCTGAGGCCAGATTTGAAATCAGATCTTGCAGATCTTGCTGTGGACCAACAGTAGAAAACTTGAATATCATATCACCCAAGATAATGAAAAAGATACAGTAAAGAATCCAGAAAATAAATACATTTCAGAAATTCTAATATGTATCTAATATGTAATATCAACAAAAGGAAAAAGTTTAAGGCAATACAAATAGTGAGAGGGCAAGAAAGAAACATTTATTAAACACCTACTATGTGAAGGCATTTTGTTAAATATTTCATAAATAACATCTCATTTGATTCTAATAACAACCTAAGGTGGTAAGGGCTATTATTATCCACATTTTTTAGTTGAGGAAAGGAAAGAGAGGCTAAATTACTTAGCAAAAGTCACAAAATTAAATGTCTCAATTAGAATTTGAATTCATGTCTTTCTCACTTTAGGCCCAGTGCTTAAAAAATAGCCCAAAGAACAAAATAAAACAAATCAATATTAAGTAAAGTCTTTCTTGCAGAGATGTAAGAAACACAATCAGAGGAGAGAAGATGGCTCAAAGAGGAGCATTTGGAAAATTTCTGAAGTACAGCACAATGAAAATATAAACTGGATCACTTAACAAAATGGGATAGTTACATAAAATGAAGAAGCTAAAAGTCTTCCTTATCTGCAAAAGAAGAAAAGGTTAAAGACTGATAAGACCCACAGTTATTGGCAAAAATGATATACCTGGCCATGTGAATTACTAACAAAGCACTTTATCAGCTTCTTCTCAGACATAAGTCTGAACCCACATTTCAGTCTGTTAACAAGCATTTATTAAGCACCTACCCTATTCCAGGAACTGTGCTAAGTGCTAAAGACTGCCTTTTATAAGGCAGATGAAGCCTAATTATGGCTATTTTGATGCTGTGGTTGTTGTTGTTCAGATATTCCATCATATCTAAATCTATGTAACTTCATGGACTTCTGTCCACCACGTTTTTTTTTTGGCAAAGATATGGGGGTGATTTGCCATCTCCTTCTCCAGTGCATTCCCTTTTTATGGATGAGGAACTTAGGTAAATAGGAATTAAGTGACTTGATCACTGTCACAATCACTGCCACACAGTTAATAAGTGCCTGACACTGAATTTGAACTCAGAATTTCCTGACTCCAGGCCTGCTATTCTATCCATATACCACCTAGAGGACCTCACTGTAGTTGTGTGGAGTCTTAAATCTATTCTACTCTCCCCTAAATATTATTAAATGTGGTTTCCAAATTAAAGGAGTCAAACACCTTTTGAAATCTTTTCCCAATAATTAGCCACCTGTCATTTGGACTTAATAAAATACAAATACAAACCTTCAAGTTTAAATTCAAAGGAGCCATTAAAACCATAGATGAAGATGAAACTTACAAATACATGATATCCTGCAAGACACAAAGAATGTAGAGATATCCAAGAAAAGACTGGGGCTAAATATGATAAGAAACTTACTGGAATCCTGAAATCAAAGCTAAATTAGAAGAAACCATTCAAAGCACCTGCATAATACTGTTCCTAATATATTATTCTAACCATAAAATGAACCATAAGAGACTTTGGAAGTAACTGTAATGGTAAGGAAATTTGAAGATCCCTTTGTATTGGGAAGCTAAGAGGTACTTAGCATATGGTTTCAAATTAAGCCTCTGTTAAAGAAATAGAAGGTATGAATCCCTGTTGCTGATGAAGCAGGAAGGGGCTGAACAGGGAGGAGCAATACTGTTTATAAGGAAAAATCCCAGCTGGCAAAATCAGAACTTCTTGGGATGAGGATCTGACGGCTGGGCTGCTGCTGCTGGACCAGAACTTCCATAAAGAAAGTGCTTTTGATTTTGAGAAAGGGAAAAAGTGATTTTGATTTTGAGAATATAGCTTATGTTGCTGATCATTTCAGGGGGTGAGCCAGAGCTGCTGAGGCTGCTGAGGATTCTCTAGGGCCAACTGGAGCTGCCAAGGACTTCCAAGGGCCAGCTGGAGCTGCTGAAGGCTGAGGAAGCATGACTATGGTGCCAGTATTTTGTACCAATGTTGTTGTGGCTTTGTTAATGTGTATGAATGTTATTGTGGCCTTGTTAAATCTTGTTTTCCCAGGAACAGAGACTGTGAAGGATTTGAGTTGGACCGGACACCATAAGCTTCATTGTGGAGTGGCAACTGCACAGAGAGCTAGACAAGGAGCTCAGAGCTGTCTGCCTTTGAACTCAGGTGGCAGTTGGTTAGATTTGGGTGGGAGCTGGGACCATGGAAGCTGAAAGCCTGCCCCAAGTCAAGATGAAAAGACCTCTCAGTGGATACTGAGTAGTGATGAGATTGTGATTTACTTGTGACAGAGGGCTGGATGACCTGTGTATTTTCCACAACCCCTTAAGAGGGTACTGAGTAATGACTCATGACTGAGTAGTGACTAATGATTTAATAGTGACCACTGATTAAATAGTGACTGATTTGTAACTTAGTGTGCCCAATGCTTGGAAGACTTTGACCTTTTGTACTTCATGATTGAATGATTGAGTTACTAAGTGATTGATTGAATAAATGATTGTACTTTGTTCAAAACTATGCGACCATTTTGGTGAAAACTATGTGGTCATTTTCTGTGATAAGTTGTTGAGTTATTATGTCATTGTGAATGCTGTATTTTGATTTTTTTGTGATAAGCACTGAGTGCTTGCAACATTCTGAGTGCTGTACCTTGATTTTCTGTGAATGTTTTGCTCTGATTTGTTATGGAATAAATAGAGAGTCCACTATACTATGTAATCAGAAACCTGAAAGGTATTCACAACAGCAGTCCTCTGGAAAACTGCCTGTGCTTGGCTTTACAGCAGTGGTTCTCAACCTTCCTAATGTTGCGACCCTTTAATGCTTGTATGTGGATCTGTCTGCATGTGGGCGGACCCGCCTAGAGACAGATAAAGGAGCTATGTCTTGGTTCCTAAGACCATTAGAAATATGTGTTTTCTGATGATCGTAGATAACCCCTGTGACCCCTGTAAGAAGATTGTTCAACCTCCAAAGGGGTCACGACCCACAAGTTGAGAACTGCTGCTTTAAAATAACCTAACAAAAATCTATTTCATATCAATCAAACATAGGTCTGTAGCCCTGAGGAAGCTAAAAAAAGATTAAAAACTCCCTTTCCAGGAAAGAGGAAGATAACTCATAGACATTTTAATGATACGTGACAGTCAGAAAACTTATAGAAATACTTTTGAATAAAGCAGACCAATCATAGCATTATGTAAAGTATCATTACTTTTAATTGGAAGGCAGCTTAGAGAACATTTAGTTCAACTGACTCACTTTACAGATGAAAAAACTGAAGCCCTGATTTGAATCCAGGCTCCTCTGACTCTAAATCCAGTGCTTATACCACTGGGATAGTTCACCTCTTTTTTTTCCTCTTTTTGGAGGGGGAAGGCAGGGCAATTGGGGTTAAGTGACTTGCCCAAGGTCATATGGCTGGGAAGTGTTAAGTGTCAGAGGCTGGAATTTGAACTCAGCTCCTCACTCTATTCAATGTGCCACCTAGATACCCACTAGTTCACCTCTTGGTAGATTATGAAAACCCAAGAGTGGAATGAAGAGCCCCTTCATGAGTGACATCAGCATGAATTCAGGTTGAACAATAAGGTGGCAAAAGAGCATAGAACAAATGGCTAAATTGTGAGAGAACATAATAGGTCTATGATGACAATTCAGGAAGAGGTAACTGCCACCAGGAATTACAGAAGTACTATTCTAAATGAGCGAGACTTAATGTCCAACATAGCTCATACAAGGAAACAATGGAAACTATACATCCACCAAAAACTTAGCAAGATGGAACCTGGCATAGAATTGTACATTTTGAGAAAGTCACAGAACTCTATGTACAAAAAGATGAAAACTCCCCATACTTTAAATACAGACAATCAAATATCATTTTGAAAATTAAGGAACAAACTATACGGCAACAAGACCAGTATCCCAGACAGAACTACTGTTCATATTCTGATGATTATACCACTGATCTTTAAAACCTAAAAAATAGTGTTTTAATAAGTTTTATCATACCAAATAACACAATCTCCAAGCTACATGTATCAAAAACTTTCAAAATACAGAGGCCTAGCAAAACCAGTCAAAATCTTATGAGAACAGGATAAGACATGTCATTTTTTACTGTCCTATTTCATATTGGAGACATATAGAGACATTTTCAGTGAATCAACAAAGTATAAGCTTATATTCTAATGCTTTTATTCAACTATGAAAAGCAGTTGTGCTATCTACAATGTATAATATTAAATGTAGAAAAATAGCATAACAGTGACTAGTTTGGGGACCTTCACCTTGCTAAGAATAGTAACTAGATCATAGCAATAATAACAGTGATAACAAAGGATAATAAAAAGATATTAACAGGTGTGGCTAGGTGGCGCAGTGAAT